>PPON03000068.1:0-60088 GCA_003708525.3 Monosporozyma unispora | reverse complement strand
ACTAATAATACTAATAATACTAATAATACTAATAATACTAATAATACTAATAATACTAATAATAGTAACAATACTAATAATAGTAATAATATTCCAAATCAAACTAATAAAAAACAACAGCATACTGGTGAAATAAGTCGGCCAACTTCAAGACAGGCCAATAGGCGTATTCATGAGTTTCCTGAAAGAGATAGGTTACGTCAACCAAGTCCACTACCTGTTTCCACAAGATCAAGTCGTTCACCATCTCCAAGTAGTGGCAGTAGTAGTAGATCCACTAGTGGATCCATATATTATAGCACAGACCATATTGATACATTGAATAACCCTCAACAGATTTCTGAGAAAGAAACTCAAACGTCAAAGACATATAAAGAAAATAATGAAGCTGCAAATATTGCTGCGTCCTTGGCTCAAAGACATATTGATTCTCATATTGAACCAAAGAAGCCATCTAATGTTATCTCTGGGATAGTAGGTCATAAATCTAAACATAAATCAGCATATAAACACTCATTGAAAGAAAATGCAGACTTAGTTGATGCACTGTTAGAAAAGTCTAAACTTGAAACTCGAAAACTAGAAGGCATAAATAAAAACTATGATCTCGGGGATTTATTGTTACAAAGTATTCCAACTCAGGCAAGAACGTCGAAGGAAAAAGTTACTTCCCCTCCAGTTGCAAAACCTTCAGAAATGATATCAAAAGAAAAGATGATCCCACCTTCAGTACCAAAAAATCAACCTCTAGGAACATCATCAAATAAAGAATTCAATCCAATATCGCACCTTAAACAAGAATTTGAGACGATGAGTTTGAATTCACCCACAGGGAAACATCATAGAATTCCGCCACCAATTTTAATTAATTCACAAACTGTTGAATCATTAACTTCTCATAGCCAAAACTCTCTAAATCATCTTTCCAAAGGTGCAGATGATGGTAGCATTATGAATGATCTAAATAGTTCAATGACAGAATATGATTCTGATGATAGAAGTAATTTGTCATGGGATGAAGGAGAAGACGGAGATAATAACGAAACAGATGAGGATGATGACGATGAAAGTTATTATGCTAATGAATACAACAGTAGTTATATGGAACCTAGTGAAAATGATAAAAGTTTTCAAAAATTACGAAGAAACTATCACAGAGAGGACAGTCATTTATCGGATGAAGAGAAAAGTGATATCCATGTTTATTACAGTAACCCAGAAAAGGATGAGGACGAGTATATTGATGAGGAGGATGAAGATGATCTTTTTACATTGGAATCTGCAGACGAAAGTAATATTCCACTATCTTTTTATTCTGACGATGATGATTTATATAATCAAAATGGACAAATTCAAAGTCCTTCTAAATCTAAAGGTAAAAAGAAGAAGGTTAGAAGATTAGGTAAAATTTTGAATGCCACTCGGAAAAAAGTGTATTCCCCTGAAGCAATTTATCATAAAGATAAAAGACCAACCAATGGACCCGTTAGATTAAAAGAAACTATGAGATACGATACAAAGAAGTCATTTAACGAAGATAAGCCGTGGAAAAGACATAGAGATGTAAATTACATTGAGGAACATGATAGAAAGAGATATGAAGGTGTATGGGTAAGAAATCGATTTTCTTACTTAAACTTATTGTCCTGGTGGCCTCGAGATTCTGAAGTTGACGGTGATGATGATTCGACCAAAGTCTCAACAGTAGGTGACGCATCAACTATTGAACCCTTAATTGCTCTTCCTGAGGATGGTTTAATCTTAAATCTCGTTGTAAAAGCCATTTGGGAAAGATCAAACCTTCCAGATGAAATATTGTTTCAAATTTATAAACTTGTTGACACTCGAAATGACAGCACGTTAACTAGAAGATCATTTATTGTTGGTATGTGGTTAGTTGATCAATGTTTGTATGGCCGTAAACTACCTGATGAAGTACCTTCCATAGTCTGGGACAGTGTCGATAGTTACACTATGAACCTTATTCAATCTAGAATAGAAATGGAGTCCTATCAAAAGAAAAAGAAGAGTAAAAGAAAATTAATGAAAAGAGAACTTAAACATATCAAACATGGTATGAAACATGTTCATTTATGAGTTTGATGTTACATAAATCCCTGAGCATATACACTAGAATGTAATTTTTAACAAAAAATGTGTGTACTTATCTTTTGTATAAGAATAATCCTTAATATATATTACATATTCATTTAATTTATCTGAATTTATCTGAATCTATCGTGAAGCAATCTGTCAGCACCAACTTCTTCGTATTCTTCCTTACCAACCCAAAGTTGATGGAATGTTCCAAGACTTGTCAATATACTTCCACCTAACCATGAGTGGTACTGTCTTTCTCTTGCTTGGCCGATTGATAAAATTCTAAATTTTAAAGCTGGTAATCTTCTATTAAGCTCGGACATGATTCTCTCACTTATACCAGGTATTAATGATGTACCACCTGTTAAAACAACATTGTGAGCCAAAGAGGCACGAATATCAACATCACTTTCCATCATAGAAGAGTAAATTAAATCTACTATACCCAAAACATCATGTGGAGTTTCTGTTTCAGAAGATGCATCATCATCTATAGTTCTCTTACCATTCTCATTTGTATCATTGGCTGTATCTATCAACACATTTGGTTCTACAGATTGCGCTGGGGTGGCTGTATCTTGTTTATTAGACCCACTTGGTTTAGTTCTCTTCAATGGAACATAATCATTACGGAATGTTTCAACAACACCATCGGTGGAAACAGGCCAATCTTCCGGAATATCTTCTTTTCTTGGGATGAATAGTTGCTCACCAAAGCCATATCTTGTCACATTATCAAAATCAATGGATTCAACCCATGGAGCTTCAATAGATCTTTTACTCATATTCTCAAGTTCAGGTTTCATCTTTTCTAAGGTGGTTTGAGGGCTTACATTTAATAACGTTTCTTTACATTCTTGATAGAAGCCTCTTGAATTAGCATAATTGATTAATGATGGATTGACAGTGTAATCAAAAGTTCTCTTTTTGAATTCTGGTCTTCTTTTTTCAATTGCAAACAATGGAATGATATCTCTTGGTTTTAAATATTCCTCTAGTAAATGATTAACATACTTACCAGCAAAACAATTTCTCCTCGTACTCTTAGATAAAGTCATCCCATCTAATACAGGACTGACTGAGCATGTATCATGACCCATATCAACCACCAGACAATTGGATCTACCTGTTGCGAAAGAGACACAGGTTGAAGTAGGAGCAAGATAACAAGCTTCAAATTTCATAGCTTCTAATAGAACTTCTAAAGATTTTTTTCTGTTTGCACTGGAATTCCAAACCGGTTCTGTTAGAAACGCTGGAATACCACTATTTGACTTTAAGTAAAGTTCATTTTCTAATGCCCATGACCATTGTTCTTGAGCAGCATCCCAATCTGTTACGACACCATTCCCGACAATAGGTTTAATTTCGTAATCCTTCCGTGGGATACCAATTGCTTGCTCAGCAAATATATTCCTTTTCTTTTCATTCCCATTTATACTACTATCTTCGTTTGCCTCTGTATCATTATCAGCAAAGGACCCATATACAGATGGTAAAATAGATTGTGGACAATCTGTTCCAGCATAACCTATATTTGTTCTGTAGGAGCCTGGATCAATAACAACAGCAGATATTTCATCACCACCATATACTTGTAACCCTGAGTTGGACATTGTTGCTCGGCAGATCCTGTTGGTGTTTTGTTTTGTTATTTATTGTGGTTCTTTCAAGTACATAAACTTTATATCTTTTGTTTTTTAATAATCTTGGAATTTCAAGTAGAGTTCAATCGACTGGAAGACAAAGCAAAAAGTTAACGAAAGGAGACCCCAAATGATTTGCAAAAGAAGATAGAGGCAACAATAACTTATTTACGATAACAATAATTTACATTATATTAATTATGGCGTATTAACTTTCGTTTATATATTTGTGTATAAAGTTGATTTGAATAATGCAGAGTTCAATTCTTTAAAGATTTTATGACCATCTCAGCGGCCTTTTCAACACCTTCCTTGGTACCTCTGATGTAAATAATATCGTTAACGGTATCATTCTTTCTTGGGACATTGATTAAGACACCGGTGGAAGATCTTATTTTCTTGACGTTGGAACCACCTGGGCCAACAATCTTATTGAATTTTCTAGTATCAGCAGCCCAAACGAAGCCGACAAAGTTACTTTGAGAAGCCGCTTGAACTCTTTCTTCAATTAATTTGGTGGCCGTGTCTAAAGCAGCTTGCTTCTTAGCAGCTTCGTCAACCTTTTCAACTGGTTTCTTTTCTTCAAATTCGTCATCTAAGATACCTGATAAGTCAATTGGTTCATAAGTTAATCTCCATGGAATAGTACCTTCTTCAGAAACAGCAGGTTGAGCGGCTTCTTCAATGGTAACTTTGGTTTTGACATCTTCGCCTTCAGCAGGACGAACCATTTCAACTGGGATATCTAATGGGTGGCGGTTCAAACGGTTAGCTCTTCTGGTAGCTGGACCATGTCTAACATTGATGAATTCATCCATTCTTAATTTTTGAATGAAGGCACCACGTTCAGAAACAAATTCGTAGATAGCAGCTGGAATTTCTAATTCAGCATCAAAGTCCTCTTTTAAGACTTCAGAGAAGATCTTCTTTTCGGCCTTTTCGATATCAGCTGGTAAACCAGTGATAGTGACTGGACCAACTTCACCCTTGTTTGGAACCTGTAAGGAAACGTTGAATTCATTTTCTAATTGACGACGAACAGAACCACCTGGACCAATTAAAGCACCTTGTCTTTCATTTGGAACATTGATTTCCTTGGTATCACTGTTCTTAGCCTTTTCAACAATTTCATTGATGGATTTAATGACCTTGGAGACAAAAGACTTTGGACCTTGAACAGTAATAGTATTACTTTGTTCATCAGAGTTTGGAATGTCAACGTTCTTGTTCTTAATATCGTCACCACCAGCCTTAGAGATGATATCTCTTAAAATATGACCACCGGAACCAACGATACTTCTGTGGTAAGAATGATCAACTTCGACAGTTTCCTTGGTGAAATCAGCTGCATCCTTAACAATTTGTTCAACCCTCGCAGAGGCATCCTTGATAGCGGTTCTAGTACCAGTAATTTCTAATTCGACTTCGCCAGATTCTTTAACTTCATCATCAGTGTTCTTTTGTAAGAAATCCATTTCAACACCAAATTCAGCCCTAATGTCGTTAATAACATCACCATTCTTACCAATAACTCTTGGAACGTGTTCACTAGGAACCTTGATGATGACCTTATGGCCGTTTTCTCTTTCGAAATCTAATAAAGAACTTAATTCTTCATGAGCTTGTTTAACACCACGAGATGGACCCCTAATAGTAACAACTTCATTATCTCTTGGGAAGTGAATAAAAACATTGTATTTGTCTTGTAATCTGGTACGATAAGAACCATTTGGACCAATTAGGTTACGGTGAAGCTTTAATGGAACAACTAATTCTTTAGTGATAATATCAGCCCATTTCTTGACTTCAGCACAGATGAATTCCTTGGCACAAGTTAAGTTGAATGCTAAACCAGTTAAAGTAACTTCAACTGGAGCCTTGTCGTCACTCTGTTCACCAACATCCAGATGAATTTCAAATTTTTCACTGATGGATTGAAGGTTAGAACCCTTGTTACCAATAAGTCTAGCGACAGAATTGGCCGGGATTTCGAAAGATAACTTACTGTCGCTGGATGGGTTGGCAACAATGTCCTTGACAATCTTGGATACGATCTTGGCAGCCTTTTCATCACCTCTAATGGTTAATTCATTTTCACTTGGAGTGTTTAATTTGAACTGAACATGACCTTGGTCCTTAGTGATGTGATCTAAGATTAAACCAAGAGTGACACTGTCCTTGCAAAAGAATCTTTCTTGAGTCTTAGCATCAACTTCAAAGACTTGAGTGGTCATCTTTTCTAAAGTGACACGTAATGGGTCTAAAGCAGCAGAAACGTTGTTCAAGTTAGCCTTGATTTCTTCGACAGAAGGTTTGAAATCGTCGTAAGAAGCAACAGCAAAAATAACGACAGTATCGACGTTTGGATAGTAATCACCTAATTGAATGAATGGGTATTCAGGTTCAGTAGCTAATAAAGTGTGCTTGATAGACTTGTGGAATAAATCATAATCTAAGTCATCAATAACTAAAGTATCTTCTGGAGTAATAGAGTTAACTAAGGCAATTAATTCCTTACGGACAACTTTGATAGCTTCAGCATCATCAGATTTAGCACTTAGCTTAATGTTTACGGCACCGTTATCAGCAGCTAACTCTTCTGGAGCTGGTAGAGTGATAATAACAGCTGGATTTTCTTGTTGAATCTTAGATAAAACAGTATATTTAGAGAAGTATAAGACTAAAGCTTTGGCATGTTGAACATTTTTAGAGTGTGCTTTGGAAATATCTAAAGTGTCAACAATGTAAGTCTTAGAAGAATTTCTGGCGAAATCAATGGCTTCTTTGACTTTACTTTCTTCACCAGCAAAGGTGACAAATTCATCCTTGATATCAGCTGGGAAACTAACAACGACATTGTATTTTTCCTTAATATTAGCAGCATTGATCAAGAATTGGAATTTCTTTGGAATCTTAACCTTTTGCTCGGTTAATTGTAAAGATAAGTTATCAATGTAGGATTGGATAGTAGTCTTGGCAGCAGAAGCTTCTTCACGTAAACCAGAAATAACAATATCACCTGAGGATGTATAGAATTGAGTCTTAATAGATTCTGAGACGCCTTCAATCTTATCGAAGTTAATAAATGGAATCAATAATTCGTCAGCGACATTAATCTTGATGACTGCATTCTTAGTTTCTTCTTTAACAATCTTAGAAATTCTTTCCTTAGCTTGGTTAACAGATTCGAAATCACCAAAAAGAGTAACGTTGGAAGTGTAATCGTTTAAGTCTTCATCGAAAGAACCTTCATTGTGATCCTTAGCGACGTTGATCTTAACATCAAATTCCCTAGAAATAGCAATGATAGTCTTACCACCAGAACCAATAATAGCGGCCTTACATTTAGATGGGACAACCATAGTTGCTTCAATTGGTTTGGTAAGTTTCTTAACTAATTCTCTCTTAGCAGCGCGAACTTTGTCAGTGCTACCAGAAATTAAGAAAGTACGAGAGTTCTTTGATAAAGTGGATTCAATGGAAACATTCAAATTTTGTTTTAAATTTAAAACAATCTTGGATAATTCCTGTTTACTAATAGCTAATTGAGATTGTAAATCTAAAGTGAAAGATTCTTGAATATTCTTAGATGTCATACGCTTAGCACCGGAAAGGGAGGTAGAGGAAGAATTAGCAGTGGAAGAGACAGAAGAGAATGGAACTGGTTTCATATTTGGACCCCAATTGACCTTAGATTTGGCAAAGGCATCCTTAGAAACTAAAGATGGTAAATCCTTTAGAGATGGAAGTGGCTTAGGAGTAACAGAAGGTTCGACGTCACTAACTTCGGTAGCGTTAGTTTCATCAGCGGCACCGATAGTCATGTCATTGGTAGAAACATCAGCAGTAGAGGTTTCAAGAGATTCCAAAACTGGAGTTTGTTCAGTTTGTTCGATTTGTTCAGATTCTAAAGACATTTTTGCTTAAACGAATTCAAAAAGTGGGATTAAAATGGGTGGAAAGTGGGTAAAATAGTAGTAAACCAAAGGGAAATTGACCGAATAAATTGAATAGTATTAAAACAAAGCTTAATATATCAATTGTATTATTATAGTAAAATTACAAAAAAAAATGTTATAGTAAAATTACACCTGTTGAATTAATTAAAAAAAAAACAGTAAATGGGAAAACAGAAACTAATCTAAAAAGTTATCAGCTAGATAAAATAATTGATTCTCGATACAGTAGTGAGCTTAGTAAGTTTCAATGTCTGTAAAATAACTCTTCAAAAGTAGTGAAAACAATTGTATTTGCTTAATTGATTCTATTGATTTAGTTGTAGTATTGCAATTTCCAAAAAGTGAAAGAACAACTAACTGGAAAATCCTCGTCCAGGATGACCTGTCAAAAGAGATAAAATCACATATTAATATGTCGTTTGCTTAGGACATTCGTTACATGAAGATGGCCCGAGACAATTGTGACTTCTGTGTAGGGCATGCAGTAGTAAATCACCATATCGTAAATATTGATAGGTATATAAATGTATATCAAAAAAAGTATATATAATTTGATAAAAAAACGAACTAAATCAAGCAAGCAGATAAGTTTACTGATAAGATATTAGTAAGGTTATATGTGGATAATAAGACTTTATTATCCCCTGGTATCTGTAATTGAAAAGGGGTAGAAAAAAAAGTTTTATAATTTTAATCGAAATCATAATAATGGCATAACGTTGTCACCATATTGGCCACCAACATTACCAGCATCTTGGTAGGAACAAATAACATAATGACCCCAAGAATTATCACAAGTCTTAATACCACACCCGACTTGAGAAGTACCTTTCCAAACAACTTGAGAGAAATGGCCAGCATTTGGAGATGAACCTGGGTTACCGAAATCATATTCGGAAATTTCACCATACCAGGCTTCCACGGCACCGGATCCATCGTAACCAAGAGCTAAATTTTCACCATATGGACCACCAGAATGTTGTAAATTACCAGAACAGTCAAAGTTATCAGCATAATTTTGAGCGTATGAGGCTAATTCATCGGACCAAGATAATGGTGAAGTATCCTTATGTAAAGATCTCTTGTTGTTGTGAGCGTTTAACATTGTAGAAGCAAAATCAGATAAATTAGAGTCTGATTGTGGAGTTGGAGTAGACTTTGGAGAAGTAGTAGTGGCAGCATCTGTAGTCTTTGGAGCTTCTTGTTGTTGTTCTTGAGAAGTAGTAGTTGGAGTTAAAGTGGTGGTTGGTTGTTCTTCAGAAGTAGTTTCTAGAGCAGCAGCAGTAGTCTTAGTGGCAGCAACACTGGCATCGTATTTACTATGATCTTGTCTGAATTTACTGAAAAGAGATTTTAGAGCTTCGATTCTACCTTGTCCTTGAGTGGCTGGAGCAGCAGTAGTAGCTGGAGCCACGTTATTGATGTTAGAAACATCATTTAAAGCCACAGCAGTGGCAGTTGGCTTGGATTGACCAAGGGTAATGTAAGAGGTTTGAGTAACACCATCAGTTACATAAGCAATACCTTGAACAGTGACAGTGGCGACTTGATGAGCATGTTCAGTGACAGTAACAGCAGCTGGGACAGCTAAGACTGTAGAGGAGGTTAAAGCAGCAGTTAATAAAGTTTTCTTAGAGAATTGCATAATGAAAGATTGGATAAACTTATATTAATTATAGTTGGAATGGAAATAAGAGCGATCGAAATATAAGTTATATAGATATTGTTAAAAAAGGAGAGTATACGTTTTTGTTATGGAAATGATAATTCCGTTTAATGATTTAGACTTAATGAATGGATTGTACTTGCTTCGTTGCTTGAGTGTTTTAAGAACCAAAGATAAATTCGTGACATGAGTAGGAGACTTTGGAGAAAGAATATTTAATTAATCATAATCCACTTGGTTTATATATATTTCAAACAAACAATGGCGAATTAATTACCCACAGCCGAAATAACTAATAATCTGCTTTCGGTAAAGAATACAAAACCTTTTCATAGCAAAAAATCTCTGGAAGCTGTACATTTGTTGTCATTCTCCATATTTTCACTACTTAAACAGCAAATGAGTTACCTAAAGGGGAACCAGAGCTGAGTACCACCAGCTGAGGGGAAGCATTTGTCAACAATAGCATTACCAAATTGGGGAACGAGATTTGCTCTAGTGAAGATAAAATTATTGGCTCAACAATAGCCACTTGGCCTAAAGGGGCCAAGAAACCCCGGCAATTTGATATCTTTTTTGCAACCCCGTGAGATCGTACCTCCTTTGGGAAAGACGAAGGCCAGGAGATTCGCACCACTTTTGCCTAAAAAGGAAAAGCGCCGCCTAGAACTCTGGAAAGTCTCGTTCTAAGAGAGGAATTTTGGCTTCGTTTATTGACAAAACGCGGACAACTTGGGTTTATTCAACTAATTATACTTCCTCATTAGGAAAATTGCCACAAAGTGGTTAAAAAAATCTTTACCACCAAATACCTCGTTGTTTGGTGTGAGTGGTGGCCCAAAGAGGAAATGGGCGTATAAATTACTTTTTACTACTTTGGGGAAAAATTGGAGAGAAATCGACGCAGATTACTGCAAGTGCTTATCTTGAAAAGTCATGAGGAGGTGTCAAAATGAGCAATATACGATGTCCATGAGGATAGGCAAATGAGAAAGATATTGTGTTTTTCGGGTTGTTGAGAAATTGAAGTTTAAAAATTTTTGCAATCTGCTTATTGAGAAGTTACATTGAAGTAATACCATCATACTAAATCTTTTGAAAAAAAAAAATGAACGAAAATCACTGATCAAAGACATTTGGGTTTGTGGCTTTTTTCTTTGATTTCTATTCACTTAACTGAAATTACTTTTTCACTTAAAGAAGAACATCACAGAGGATATAGTAATAGCGCACCATTATATTTTCAGAAATTGTGAAATATAAAATCCAGAAATTTCAATTAAAAAAAAAAGGAAGATTAGATAATGGATATGAAAGTTTATTTGAATAAACTCTTTTTTTTGTTTTATTGGTATTTCAATCTTTTCACGTTTGTCTTAAATATTTTTAAGAAAAATACTGTATTCAGATTTGGAATAATTGTTTTAAGTAATCATGCCACTTTTTTTTGGTTGAATTGATTGCTTTTTAATATTTCCTACAGCCTGAGAAAAAAAAATCTTAAAGCATATGAATATGTACCTATCTACTCTAAAATATATTTGTAAACTGGATAACATAATAAAAGCCTCCGTCTGTATCAATGCTTTAGAACCTAAAAACCTGGAAATCAAAAACTTGAATTTTAATACTTCAAATAATTGTATTATATTTTAAACGCCAACTTTATTGTATATATGCTAAATCTCAGAAAAAAAAAAACTTTAAAAACATAAAGAAATAGGAAAAAACTGCGGAATCACTCTATTAATACAATTAAAAGTTAACAACACATCAATCTCACATAAACTCATTTTTCTGATACAAAGATGTATCCCAATTTTCGTTTCTTCAAAAAATATGTCGCAGAATAAAAAACAATGTCAAGTTTTATTGTTGTGTGTCTAGTGAATTAGATACCCGCTTTTAAGGAACAAAAAAAGTAAAATCAAAAAGTGATTCTAATTAAGGAAACTCTGTTTCTTGTGATCGTGACAACAATAACCACTTCAAATTGCTTAGAACCTAATTTTTAGATAAATTAAGTTATATCAGCTTGTACTCCAATATTTCAATTAAAATAACCGCCGCGATTACCTAACTTTGAATGAAACATTGATAGATAACGGCATGTAAAAATTCAATCTTAATTTAAGTTCATAGAAATTCACGTGCCCCTGCAGATTTAAATTTAACTTAATTTAATTAATTCATTGATTCTTCATTTGAAAACCTTTCTATATCTTGTAGTGTTCTTGGCATCTGTAAGAAACTCAAATATTTCTTTACTAGTTAGTAATCAGCAGGATTTGAGATGGACATAACTTAAAAAAACATTTTAATTGAGATGTTTCTCCGCGGACAGAATGAAAAGTCATAAAAATTTTCCTTAATTGAGAGATATTCGCGGGATACAAATTTTGAACAATAGAACAAATTTTATGCAATAATTTGATTTTAAATTGTTTACCATACTTATAACAATGGCATAAAAACACGGAGAAAAAGCTATCTCTTCCGTGCCTTTGTTATCCCATTCCGTGTCAAAAGTGCATAAACGGTTATTTCAGAGATTAAACCACGGCTTTAATAAAAACAGTTGCCGCTTTGTTAAGAAATGTTTTTCTCCATTGTTTTATAAAAAATAGTAAATGGAAATTCCCAAATTGGACACCTACGTATGATAAAATGAGAATTGTTTTCAATATAACATTAACAATGGGAGACTTTGTGGTAATTTCTGAAACTGTTTTTTTGTTTCATATTTTATCTGTAAGTGTATGTGAAAAGAAACGAGTAGGCCGCTGAAGAATAGGAAGGTGCTATTTCAAAAAAATTAAAGGAAATGGCTCTTTAACAATAGTAAATTGCAGGTTTTCTAAAAATTGGTAAAAGGTTATCATGCCGCCTTTTTTCAAACTGCTGAGTAAACACAAATTGAAAAACCGCCTAGGTGAAAAGGAAACAACCTTAAGTAAAAACAAGACACTAAGGAGATACAGAACACATTTGAAGGAAGAAAAACTTAAAGAAAGAAATGTTGTATGATAATGATCTCTAATTTTTTAAATTGCGGTGCAAAAAGAACCACAGACATTATCAATTTATTTTTTTAATAAATTGAAACGCCACGCTACAAAGATAAAATGAATATATAGAGAGAAATGAATAGTGTACAAAAGCTAGCCCCTGCTAAAAAATAAGTGTATGAATGAAGAAAACCAGAAATAAAAATCTATAAAAAACCAGAAATAAAAGTCTATAATAAAAATGGAAGCATTAGAAAAAATATATCTTGATGATTTAATCTAATTATAATAAAGCTATAGCAATCATAGCGAAAACACCTAATTTGACGACTTCTAAGTTAGAAGCAGCACCTTCGAAAGAGGAAATTGAAGCAACAGTAGAAGTAGCAGCAGTAGCAGAGGAAACAGTAGCTTGAGTAGTAGCAGTTTCAATAGCAACAGAAGATTCATTGGCTGGAGCTAAAGTAGTAGTAGAGGCGGCAGTAACATCTTCTTCTTTGATGTCTCTCTTAGCCACTGGAGAGGTATTGATTAAAGGCATAACATTATCTTGGAATTCACCTAAGTAGTTACCAGAGGGATCATATTCACAGATAATTAAGTTACCCCAATAACTGTTACAGTATCTGATTGCACAACCAACTTGTTGAGAATCTTTCCAAACTAATTGAGTGAAATGACCAGCAGCTTCAGTAAAACCTGGATTAGAGTAATTGTAATCCTTGATTTCACCGTACCAGCCATGAACAGTACCTTCAGTGGAAAGACCAATGGCGATGTTTTCACCATAGTCACCACCAGAATGATGTAACTCACCAGAAGCACAATCATAAGAAGCAATGAATTGCTGAGCATATTCAGCTAAAGTATTGTTCCAGGTTAAAGAACCAGTGTCGACATGTAAACTTCTCTTAACATTATGAGCATCAACAATAATTTGTTGATCAGCTTGTTGCATAATGTAAGCAGAAGGATCTTGGGCATATGGTCTTTGATTTGGATCTTGTTGATCTTGATCTTGACCTGGATAAGCTCTAGCATTGATAAAAGTTGGTAAAGCGGAGATAAAAGAAAGAATGGCAGCTTGATTGAAAAACATTTTTGACAAAAGTAAAGTAATAGTAAAAGAGTGTAGTAAGTTGGAAACTTGAGGATTATTGGTTTTGTTCTTCTAGGAAAGCATGTAATTGAAAATTGAAAGAGAGATGATTGAATTGATAAAGATTTGGAAGTAGATGTTGCTTCCTTATATATGTTTTCAAGAGAGAGTTTCTTTCAAATAAAAGTGTTCATTTCAGATCTTGTAGAAATCTACTTACCGAGATTAAGTGGTCGGGCAAATACATTCCATGACAATAAGACAAGGATATTGTTCTCATTCCACCTATTACCTTTCCTCCACTTGGAAGTATTAAAGATATTGTGAGATTCTGGAAAAAGAAAAAGCAAGTCTTGCCTTTAAAAGAAACGGAAGGGTAGCAAACTTAATTAAAGTTTAATTTTACTAAGACAACTGCAGAGTAATTAACTTATTAAAAAGCGGGAGAGCAAAACAATGAATCCTCAGCAACAACGTAGGTACCCTCCAAAAATCAAAATAAAATACTACAGTTTCTCGATACTGTTCTGTTCAAAAGTGGAAATTCTTCTCATCCAGAAAAGAAACGAATCTTATCATGAAATATTTTTGGGCCCAACAAAAAAAAAATCATTTAACCTTGCATCCAAATAATGAAACTTTTTTCTACGCACTTTCTGAGAGAAATGGGTAAACGTCTCTGTCTCTTGGATTTTATTATCCTCGATCTTTTGACGGTGAGTTCTACGCGAAACCTTTCATCAATAGAAACAATATTACAGTCAAGAATTACTAATTGTTCTATTGTAATTCAATTAGTTCTTAACCCCAGATGGTACATTAAAAACAATATTTCACAGGGGTTTCCAGGTATTAAGGTTCTGCAACTCTGAGAGAATAGGAAAATAAAATGCATGTTAAATCTGGCCACATTAAACAAGCTCAAGTTTTCTATTGTCTTTAATGTATTTTTTTCCGGATTAACAAAAAAAACTGTGAAACGCGTTGAGATTAGATTACTTCGAAAAACTTTTCCTTTTTAGGTTTCCTTAGAAACGCCATAGGAAACAAATTCCGCTTTAAGGTTTCTAAGAAAAACTGTAGAAATGCCCTTTTTTCGATTTTGCCCAGAAAACCTGCATTTAGGTCCAAATATAGGCAAGCAGGCCGATTTTGGTAACAACTTTAAGGCCGTGTTTGAGTTGGTTAATCGAATGCACAGTAGTAGTAAGCATGACAATAGAGCAAGTAGTTTTTGATTTATTTTACAGCTGCTTTGCCTTTTTTTGGAAGCGGTATCCCACAAGTTTTCTAGGGATTTTAACAGAGTCCCCACAATTTCTTAGTGCGGAATACAGAGGGCCGATTTGATAATACAACTTAGCAAAGGCAATCAACTTGAGACGTTACCGATCCTTTACTCCTTAAGCAAGTTCATCTGTTTAACAATATTGTAATTGCTTTTATTATATGTAGATTAAAAGAGTCAGTAATCCGGTTCCAGTCTGAAGTTTTCAATTGTAGTCTACTTATAAATTAATATCGGAATATCTAGATAATGAAACTGTAAGAACAGTTTCACTTAATGAAAATCTGGACTACAATGGAAGAAAGGCGAATATTAAGTGGTTTTCCAATAAAAAATCCAGCAATATTTTTCTTCGCATCAGTTGTGGACTAGTTGGGGTAATACTCTAATCAATGATTTTTGAATTGGGAAATATTACTCCGCATCGCCGCTGGAACAGCATTTCGTTATCCCCACGACCTGTCTAAATTACTTTAAATGGTGTAGTTGCTACATAGCCATTCTACATTATAAAGTTTTATGATATCACCACTTATCTTTAATATTATTAGGATTACCTAAACGAGATCACAGTATATTATCCAGAACATGCTGCATCATAGCTTCTGAGGAATATTATCTGCCTTACCTCCCCTTAAAGCTATTAATCAATCCACGAATTTTTTTGACAGGAATGTAGCTTTAATTATCAAGAGTTCATTAAAAGTTTTACCAGATTAGGATATCAATGTTGTGAAAGTTTTTTTTTTCCTTAGAAAACAATACCTGTGGCATTTGCAGGTTTAGGTTTAAACTTTATTTTTCAAAATCATTGCATTGTCTCGGTTTCCCTATGAATCTGCGGCAACCACTTTTGATCTTAGAAAAAGAGCTAGCATGAAAAATTTAAGGCAAAAAACAATGCCGAGATTCGGTTTTTATTTCATTTTTTATTTTCCGTTTTTGATAAAATCTACTATTTAAAAATCCCTCTATACATTCTTGAGAACAACTGGAACCCACAGTACTATTCACGGTAATATCGTGACTTTCAGGGCTCAACATTATTACTTGTTGGAGTCGATATGACCGTATGTATCAATAGCATGCATTCTAATCATTAAATTACATCACAAAATGCCTCTAATCAAGAAGGTAGCGGCTGAATGGAACAAGTCAATAGATCCTTCTCTGGTAACATTGAAGGCTACAATTTATGATGACATAACCCACCTATTACCCTTCTTGGTAGTAAGGGGGGAGGATAAATTACGTATCTACCTCATTACAAACCTAGCTAGAATTTACTTTAGTAGGTTGTAACAGAGCCATTATTTTAATTAAGTGTTATTACAATGTTACTACTTCAAGAGCTGCATTCAGAAAAAGACTTGAAGTTTAAGGAATTCAACAATATATATCTTTGGGGGTCAGCTATTTTCAATCTTGAATAAATAATTGCACAATTTAAACATGCAGAATAGTACCAAGAAGTTACAAGAGAGTCAGATATATTTGCACCGTTTATAATCAGATGAAAATTTCTGATGCTAAAAAAGAAAGAAACATTATATCAAAAGTTAACTTTCATGAAATCATAACAAGAAGTTCAATATAATTATCCATTACATGCATCTATCTAAGTTACTTAAAATATTCATCAAGTCCTAACGTAAAAAGGACGTAAACCAAGATGCTAAACAGAATTTTGTCCAATTTTTCAACGTAATGAAGTTTTTACCTGAAAAAGATCGTAATATCTGCTTTCCAAGGACATGCATTTATTTGCAGACACCACATGAAAACAGAGGTACATGTTAATATAATAGATCCTTATCTCTTGCAATATGATATAAAGTTTTGTTTTGATCGGCTTGGCCCATTTTAAACCCGAATTTAAAACGTTATCTTCTTTTCTTTTTATAATATATTATCTCTTTGTGGAAATTGGTTGTTATGGCAACGGAATAAAAAGAACATTTTTGGTAATAAAAAGAAAAAAAAAGTCATCTATTGAAACGTTTTTTGAAGTTGTAGACAATGTTACCGTGTAAAGTGTCCAGTTTAACTCACACTGAAAAATGGGAAAACCTCAGTTCAAATAAACCCAACGTAAAAGATTTCTGCAAAAAGATTTAATATTTAGATTGACATAAAATGTAAATGAAAAACTCTTGGGTCTGAGAAATCGAATACTAAAAAGCTTTTGGTTTAGTTACCTAAGTAAGGAGTTGATAAACTGATCTAGGTTACGATGTTAACAGGGTTTAGGGTTTATGGGTGCAGTACACTATCTTGAAAAGTGTTTGCATGCCTTCGCAGCAGCGTATTCTTATGTCACAGGTTGAACTGGATTCATTTATAATGGTTTGGATAATAATAATATCGAAGCTTCGGGTTTGAATGCCCAAGACTAAATAAAATACCTTTCAAGTCAAGGGTTTAATGTTTTTCTATTGATTTATTCTATATACTTTTTCTTATCTTATTTTTTCCTCTTAAAATGCATATTTAGCTACTATCTAGAATTTTGCGACATTTCGGGACTCTATGGACAGGTATACTATCACCTTCAAAAAAATTTGAAAAGTGGTGATATGAATAACTTCTTTCATATAACGGTAACTTATTATTAGTTGTTTAAACCACAACTATTCTTAACTATACTTATTGGCCGCTCATCAGTAAAACCTTATAAATCACACACCCGTGTTATTGTTTTCAACTCCGCGCAGAACTAAATTTATAATATGGTGCTTCTACTTGCCTTCAGTAGAAATGGAGGCAACTGAACTAATATCCGAAAAATCCTTCAAGCATATTGTTGAAAAAAGCGAAACTAGTGTAACGAAAAGACTTATCCAACATTCTGTGTGTGAAACTAGAGCAACCTATCATTCAACAAAGAGTAAATAGAGAAGAAAGTACCACTTAATGTATTAATAACGATATACAGCATGTCTGGAACAGGGAGACCGATACTTTGCAGCATCCCTATCTACAGATTTTGTTTTTAATGTATATCAGGAAAACAGTAAGAGGTGAAATTGTCTGGAAATTTCGGCCTCAAACGAAAAAAACCGACTATTCAGGCCAATTGAAAAAAGATCATAAAAGAAAAAGTCTCTACCTGAAAATGATATGCAAACGTAAAATCATATAAGAACCTATGTGCGATTTGTTGGAATGATTCCCCTAGAAATAACAATATGGCAATTTTCTTCAAAAAAATTCCATTTGAAGAATAATATTACTGACTACTCCGACGAGATCCTTCAACATTTTCACATCTCTGACATTTCTCAAAAGTAGTAAAAAGCAATAAAACTTGTTTTTTTCTTTCTCAAGAAATATGTCGCTTTCGGAAATAGAAGAAGTTTTGTTTTGAAAAGGTCCAAGAGAAAATGAAGTCAGATCAATATCTTTTTGTTTTTTCAAAGACCAATATGCTTTAAAACTCTTTAAACTTTTGAATTTTTCTTACAGTAGCAAGCTTGATCTGCCTCTACAATATAACTCTGAAACAATGATACTGTTGTTGATATTATTAATATAAAGTTTGTTTCTTGTAAAAAGATGAAATAATGTAGCTGATTTGATGTAGTTCTAAAAGTTTCAAAAAAGAGAGGGAATTGTTAACTGTAAAAGTGAAGTCACCACAGTTTAATGTCTGTGTTGGTAAATAAATTGAAAATAATAGATAATTTCACAGCAAAAACATCCTATATTGGTTATTATATACTAGTGCAGAATTAACAATATAGATCGCTGTCAAAAAAATTGGAAAAACAAGACAAGTTGTTATGTCCAAAATTAAAACAACTGATAATATCTTCAAAGGAATGTTTGAATTTATCGAAAATTTACGGTGTGGTAAAAATAAAGAGAAGAATATCTTAGCATGATAAAATCAAATGATATTATTTCTCCAAAACAACGAAACATCATAGTCCAGTTCATAAAAAGTTGACCTTTTGAAGATCCCCCTTCTGGCCAGTTTTCGAACAATACAAAACCCAGTCTATTTTTGGAGGCACAACATTCGTAGAGAAACAGGAAAATCAACTTCTTACTTAAAGGACATGAACAATAAGCTTATCCGGATATACAATTATCCTTCATAAAAGAATAGGCCGAATCCGTGTAACCATCAAAAGAATAGATACAAAAAAATCAAAATAACAAATGAATCTGTCAGTAGTAAAAGATTGGGGCTACCAAGAAAAAATTAGATTATTTAGTAATTTATTGATAAATAAAGTCTGCATGTAATGTGGCGGCGATTACATGAAATCACTTGCTTTAGAATAACCGGTAAATAAATGACTGCAAACAACCTAGTCTCTTGGTTTATTCGTTGGGGATATAATTATTTAATGGGGATTTAGTCAAATCCAAAAAAATAAAAGAAGAGTGACTGTAATTTTGGAAAACGACAAGAAAACATTCAAAATTGGGAATGAAGGGTGAAATTAATTTCTCTTTTTTGTAGGAGTGTCAGTTTATTTCCTAAAACCTCTAGCAGAGAGTTAATGGTATGATAAGGAGGATTTTCTTAAAGAGCCCATTAATATGATATGCTACTTGAAAAGAGCAAGCAAGGCAAGTTTGACAATCAAAATAGTATATAATTGATTTCTATGGGATAAATTGAAGGAAAAATATCAAAAGGAACTAAATATGAATATTGAAAGGTACAGAGCTCTAATTAAGTTGGTTGAAAAGGTAAAAAACATGTAATATCATATGATTTTGTTTGGTTTTGAGACACTAGAACTTGATTAAATTACTGATAACATTAAGCAGTGTTGGTTGAGTAAAGATATTTAAAACTAAAAAGTCATTACTGAAGTTTTAATAATAATATTACTCTCATATTTAACCTCAGAATTTCTCAATAATGGCAACCTAATAATAGCTGCTAAACGGCATCGAATTTCAGTAAGACCTTAATAAGTGTTTCAAGTAGTACACAATTTTATTTGAGTTGAAGAACTAATAACAATTTATTAGTTGACTTTTTTTTCTGCAGGAAATTAGGTATGGGTGGTATTACTATCTCTTGATTAATAGCAGGGTGTTTACCTCGGCTTTCCATCGTATTATTTTGTGATAATTGGTCTATCTTCTTTTGTCCAAGAAGGACTGTATAAAGTTACTTATATCTATTTAATTGCTTTAATTTAATTATATCTTAGATTTTGTCATTTCGCAAAGCGCACTGTATTTTGTGAAAAAATTCAATATTGAAAAATAGAATTTCTCCATACTTAATGTCAGGGTCACTCTGTCATCACCTTATCTACTCTTTCGATGAGCTAATGCTAAGTTAATATTATTATAGCCTTTTAATATTAATAAGAAATTAATACTTTACTTTACCACTCTATTTCTTCTATGTTGTCCAACACTATCAATTATCACTGTATCCCCAGATTACCTTTTGTAGCATAATTTTCAATAATGTGATCAAATAATCTATTCCATAAAAGAGTACTTTTTCCTGGGCTCAAATATAGCATATTGCTATATAGTAAAGATCGACCCAACTACTTATTCCTTTTATATATAGAAAAAGGAAATACTCCCATATACTTTATATTGTTATCTTTTGTCTGTATTACGCTAGATATTGTTTCATATAACGGAAAACAAATATTTGCTATTTGTATTTTAATTAACAATAGAAATACTAATAAATCAATTTAAGAAGGAATATTTTAATAAGAACCTACTCAGTACCACATCTTATCATTTTCCTTTGATATAAAAACATTCCCTCAATATTGTATTAATTTTCTTGATACAGCAAAAACAAAGATGTTATTGATCTTACAACGTAATGAAATTATTCAATAGTCATTTGAAATTTTCTAGCTGTTTGTAAACAACTTTTTACTACTATGGTTTTTTACTTTGTATATTACATTTGGTTTACCATTATCACTTTCATTAAAAGCGTCATTTTTTATTCAACTCAATGTGGAGGTGTTCTTTTTAAGTCAATAAAATAAATGTCAGGTCCAAAAACCTCCTTGACAGCTGCTAATTTAGAGGGTGTGTATTGCTTGTTTTGACTGTTGGATAACTCCCTGTTGGAATTTCAATTTGATATTAATTATATTTAAACGGTCTTTAGTTTTATATAATTTGGAGAACCTCTTTAACTTTTTGGTTTTGGCTATTACATTAAAAGTTAAATTTCTTCTGTGAAAAATAAACAACTCTTTATTTTTTTTGTGAAATGTCCCCACACCACCCCAAAATCTTTACATTTTCATTAGGAATAATTTGGTTTAGAATAAAATTTCTATTACATTATTTCAAAAAATGGTGACAAAACGAAATGAGTTACTTCTAAGAGTTAATTTTAGTGTTAAACTTTGGGTGTAAATTGGTTAAATAATTTTAAAAGCAGCATATAAGCTAAGTTCAACATTAGGTATGTCCTCAAAGTCACTATTTATAAATTTAGCACCAAAACAAATGATTAAAGTTTAACGATAAGGAAAGAAGCAGTTTTTTTCTTTTTTGTTATAGGTTAACTTAATAGAAAGCGGCTAACGGATTAGACTTGAAAAATACTTTACCTTCTAGAAACCCTAGAATAGTAATCGAAGTATAATAGATATTTATTAACTTATAACCTAGGAGTTGCTTGATTCTTTTTCATATAATACCTAGAATTATATATAAAATCAATGTTTAAATATCTAAGCACATTTACAATAATCTGTTCTTTATATATAAATTATTTGGTAGAATTGAATCCTTTTTAATTCTACATTTGAATATTTGATCGAGCTAATAGTTTCCAATTTCTTTCACTTTGCATTTCAAGCTATCATAGTAAGGTCTCTAAAGGTTACCTAACTTGAGAGTTAATATGGCGTGTATTTATGGCTCGTCGGTATTTATGCTTTTCAAGGTCGGCCATATTTGATCGCTTACTGGTTTAATAAGAATTTGATCACCTGATTACTTTTAACCTTTAAGTTAGTTGTCTCTTACAACATTTTTCATTAAAGCGGATTTAGCTCAGTTGGGAGAGCGCCAGACTGAAGAATGTAAGACTTCGGTCAAGTTATCTGGAGGTCCTGTGTTCGATCCACAGAATTCGCATTTTTTGCTTACTCTATGAGTGCTCTTACCGTTGTTAACAGGACCTAGTAATGTCTTCATTCGACATGGTAAACCCACTTGACACGTTATTATTCATTTTATCAAACATCTTAATGGTTTAAGTTTTTTTTTCCATATAATTATCTTTAACTAACAACTTCTTGAAATAATATCTCTTTCATTAATTAACCCCATTGCCAAGGATTGTAATTATCTTCAAGATTCTGTTTCATAGCCAATAATCTGAATTACCAATAATAATGAATAAACTTCGTTTTATTTAACATAGTTTGTAATTAATTATCAAATAATGTCTTACTATTGTTAAATAGTTTAATACAATGTTGCCATAGTCAATAAAATTTTGTACAACAATTACCATATAGATAAGAGACATTCCCGAAAGATTCTAACGTTTAGTTAAGAGTTTATTTGACCACGCATGTCATGCAACAGCCTTTTTTTGCTTTATCATTAGTATACGTTGTGATTTTAGTTCTTTTTAAAACATGACTTGTTGCTACAGATTTGGGAAATCATTTTCATTAATGTTTTACAAGATTCTAAAGATAGTACTAACTAATATTATATGAATATAGAATGATGAAAAAGATAATCTATGAATCTAGACTGGTGACAAATATATTGCTGACAAATATTCTAAATTCATAGAATGATGACAAAGATAATATTGATAGAGTTAATTTATGAATCTTGAAGATAATTACAATCATTGGTGATGTGATTAATTAATATATAAATGGAGTGAATAATACTCCAAGAAGTTGTTTGTTCAACATGTATAATAATATATAAGAAAAATGAAATACACAATAAGAATATTAAATGACTGACAATATTAACAACAACGTGTCAACTGGGTCAACTATGTTGAATGTAGACATTACACGGTACTTGCAACAACAATTACATTTACCAGAAGGAATATTCACATACTTTATATTAGAACTAATAACTTTTGTTGTTATGATTTCCTTCACTAAATACTTATTAAAGTAAGTAAATGACACCACATTGAATAGGATTTTTTGCCAAAGTAATCTGTGTAGCAAGTGTCCCGTACAAACAAACACAAATTGTTTGAGATTGTTTTGTAGCGTTGCATTTGTGGTTTCTATTGTTCAGGTATGAGGGATAGTTTATTTTAATATATACCTTTACCTTCGTCATTCAAAGAGCCATAGTAGCTTTTATTAAGTAATACAAACCTAGATACAAATGAATTCTAAAATTTTAATTTGATAGCCAATTGCAAAGAGGTAGACTCTGATGGGAGCTTCTTTCTTTTCAGATGTGAAAAAAAAATTGGAATATCTTTGCTAATAAAAGAATATCTTACTGTACCAACCCTTCGTTTAATTCTTAATATGTTTTCTGCATTTTTTATTTTAAATATGACTGTGTCTATTTTTATTCCCTTAAGGTTGAACTTTTTGGAGTTACAACATATTCTACTAAGCACTTAGCAGATTTCAATTAACTATCAAATTTCAACGTTTGAAAATAATATGTTTTGTTCCTACAAATTCATTAGTATTCCTATAATCGGGTAAAGTGTTTAAAATAAACTACAAATTCTTGGAAAATATAACTTTATACTTATATGGTTTCTACTCTCTGTAATAGATTGGTCCCAAACAGTCAATTAAAAATTAGAATAAATGTAATTAATTTACTGATTGTACACTAATCTTTATCTTAAGAAATTTTAGTAATGTCAAAAACTTTAATAGTGTAACCTTATTTGATTTTAAAGTAAATAATCTTGGATATAAAGGTGGCTTATTTTAATATAACATCAACTTCGTCAATGAAAAATTTTGTTTTGTTAATTGGGAATCAATCAAAAAAGAGTTTGAAACTGCTGGAAGCTGGTACCGTGATGGTCCTACGCACTTATGTATTGATGTGGAGAACGGAAGTTGTTTCTTTTTTCTAGAGAGACAGTATATAAAGGTTCACATCAAATTAAAGCATTAATTTAATTATATTTAAAATCTGTCGTTTCTCAACGCGCTGTTCGTGTGCTGTGATGTTTGAAACTATCCAATTTTTCAGTTCTTGAAAAACAAGCTCGGACAGTATACACCCAGACCTCACACTATGTTTCTTGCGAAGAGTTATAATATAATCATCACAATTTAATAATAAGGCGGCAGTAATACTTTAGTGTCTAACTCTGTCATATCTTGATTAGTCCAACATCTTCATATCATTTTCAAAGGTATTTGCAGGAATAATCATACTGATAACATCAGTCCGATATAAATGTATCTTTAACTAATGAATATGAGACGCGTAGATCTCATATTTCCAGCAGAAACCACTATTAAACATTTTCCGTAGGACAAATCATATTCATAATAAGCAAATGTAATTGTTTTTTTTTTTAATATAAGCCTTCTACTCGCATCTGTTTTGTTCAGTATATAAGTAATGGCAATATTGAATAGTACAATATAATACTAACATCACTCTCCACGACTAAAATATGCCATTAATAAAAGAAGATACAATCTGGATATCACAATTAGCAGTTTCTAAATAGACAATATTTGAGTAAAATATAAATTAAATAGTTACTATCTTATGAATTAAATAAAAATAGTTCCAATTTACGCCGTAATGACAACTTTAATCGTAATTTTATAACACTTGGATGGTTTGAACATATATTTTTCTTAATTAATGTCATATTCATTATAACTGATCTAATTCAGTGATTCCATAATCCTCTACATGGTGTGGGGGTGATTTCACTACACTATGAAAATGGATTTTTCACTATTTTCAATATTTCAAATTAAGAAAATTGATAAAAGATTTAATATATAAAATAGATATAATGTATTATATACATGTTTAGAGGTACTCTCGTACTAATAAAAGTAGAGATTGATACACAAGCATGAGTACACCACACCAGATGCCAAGAGCCCTGGATTCCAACAAGTATCATATTCCAACACCTTTTAATATCAATAAGAAATAAATACTTTATTTTACCACAATACTTCATCTATGTTTTCCAACATTTTTAATGATTACTACCAATAGATTAATAATTAAAAGCATGTATCTGGTAAATCAATGTACTTTAGTTAATATAGTGTTAAAAATTCTCTAAAAGACATACTATATAAAAATTAAACCCCAAAGCAAATGATCAAAACTAAACAATGAGTTAAACAATAGTTTTCAAAAGTTTCATTAAAGCGGATTTAGCTCAGTTGGGAGAGCGCCAGACTGAAGAATTTAAGACTTCGGTCAAGTTATCTGGAGGTCCTGTGTTCGATCCACAGAATTCGCATTTTTTTGTGTAGTTTCTCGAGTAGATATTACTGTAGTTTAGACAGGACTGGGTAACCGGGCCTGTTCATTTGTTTTTGTGAAAACCTGTTACGCTTTTCGAATAAGTGATGTTATATCAAGACACATTAGTGAATGATGGGAAAGGAGATAACATCAAGAAGAAGAAGATGCCAATAAGGTTCTGGATCATTCACAACTATATAGATATATTTAGTTGTATTAGTTTGTTAAGTTAGGTTATAGCTTAGTTAATAAATATCATAATAGATATTGCTAGAGCATCTATATATTTATCTAGATCAGGTTTAATTAAGTTTAATTTTGAATCTTCATACTGTATAAGCTCAGGTATATTACATTTTGTCTATATTTGGCATTGCAACATCGAATTGAAAAGGTTATACACCTGCCAGCTTCCTAAATAGGCAACTCTAAGGATTGGATATTACACTATTCCCAGTGGTTTACAACTTCCTAACGTAGATTTGTTCGAAAACCAATAGATACACAACGTAGAATAATAATAAATGAATAATTAATATAATAATAACGATTAGTATATTATTAAAATAAAAAAAAGGGTAGATATAAAATTTTCTATAAAATGCATATGATATAAATATTATTACATACTTTTCTTCAAAGGAAAAAAAAATATTACTACCAGAAATAATATGAATATATTGAAAAAATAAACACACACACCAATGGTGAAGAGTTTGTCATAAACGAGAATTTCATTAATTTATTAATACTTTAGCTCTCTTATCGAAGACTTTAGTTTCACATTGAGAAGAAGAAGATAAAGAATTAAATTCGTTATTAATTCTTCTTTTTTGATGAGTGGATGATTTAATGATGTTTAAAGTATCCTTTGATAAATTAATTGTCCAATTTTGTAAGATATCTTTCTTTACAAATAATTCGTAATTTAATTTATTTAAACACCAACGTTCCATATTATTTAATGTCTTAACGGGTAAGCCAGTGATATGAGACCAAGTCTTCATACTGTAAGTGTTATCAGTTAAAAATTTATGAGAGATGATTAAACAAATTAGAAACATTCTTTTGGAACATTTAGCAAATTCTGGCAATTTATTTAAATCAACCTGATTTTGATATAATTTATTAATATAAAAAGAGGCTAAAATTGTAGTCATCTTATTACATTTTGATCTTTTCAAAATTTCAATAATAAATGATCTAATAGTTTGAACTGAATTATTAATTTTACCAACTTGTAAATTTTGAGTAATGTTAGATAATAAACGAGAAATGTTATGAATAATTAAAGCAGTAGAAGCCTTTGATGGATCTACTAAATTTTCAGTCTTAATTTGTTCTTGTTCATGCTTAATATCTTCACGAGGTGGGGTTTGATAAACAGGGAATGAATGAATATTATTAGAAAGAGTTGTATCTAATCTTAATAGATTAGATTCTGGAGTAACTTGTTGCATGCTTCCAGAATAGATTGTAAGTTAATTCTTTTTTTTTATTTTCTTTTATTTCACCAAATATAATATTATAATAAAACAATATATTTCTTAAACCTTTTTTATTTTAAAAAGACAGAAATATATTTAGTGAATATAGTAAACCATTTCGGATACGATATTCTAAATTAAATGATATTTTTTTTATTTAAATTGTATTAATGATATTGAATTTGATTCTCTTGAGAAGAAAAAAAAATAAACTTGGAAGTATTGAATGATAAATTAGGTATGATGAATGCAGGAAGGAAAAATTACACTATTCTAAATTAAAATTGAATAAAGTAGAATGAAAGTTGTGGTGAATATAGTTGATATAAAAGAGGAGAATGGAAAAAAAAAGTTTGGATTAGCAGGAGGAAAGTTTTCAATAAAAAAAAAGATGCTGTATCTATTAAATTAAATATAGTCTACGACTAAAGTATAATATTATTAGATACACCAACCACAGATTTTTATGGATAGGGATGTTAATTACAAACAAGTGTTAACAAGAAAGAGGAGAGTTGCCATATACGATGTTTAGTTTGATGAAGCTTAGCTTGTTCTTATATATCTCATCATTGCAAATAAATGACAAATTTAGAAAAATGACAGAGGCCAATTTTCCAAGAATTAGTCAATCCCGAATTACTCCTACAACTAAATTGATAGAAGTTAGTGAGGAGATAGAGTCCCGGAGACAACAAAAAGGCAAATTTTGAGTGATTAGAAAAGGAAAGAAAAGTATGGGTCATAATTTGGGGGTGGAAAAAATAAAGAAAAGAACACTGAGATCAAAAGAGAAACAATAGCACCAACACTTAATTGCATGGACTAAACAATATGTTCCGATGTTCTTTGACTTTATTTCTATTATTAATGTCTTATTCTTTGCCCCCTCTAAAACAATTGCCGTCCAACTGAAATTGTAAATTTTTCTCGCCACCACCACCACCACCACCACGTCGTCTGTAGCCCTTTAGCAACTTTAGCCAGTCTAGCGATTCTAGCGGCAATTGCTCTTTTTCTCTCTGGAAGCAGGCTGAAAGTTGAAATTTTCCCATGGAAAATGCCGTCTCGCAGACAACTTTACTCTCTTTAATGAGTCACTATGCGCGATAGATAGATCCCCGGTTTAAAACGTGGGATAAAGCAGTTAATGAATAAATTAACGAAATGAGTAACTGATAGCGATGGGGGAAGACCAGTAATGAATATCACCAAGGTGAGGTCAGTAGTTACTTGATTATCATATCATTACTTTACCTGATTTGAAAAAAATGGATTGTGGCAATTGATAGATGCCCTTAATCTTTTTTATTCCGATGCAAATTCAACTGGACCTTTTCTTATCCTACATACTCCGGTCAGAGGCAACTAAACCCCGCAGATTTTTAACACTTCCATTCTCACAATTAGACTCACAATTTGATATTAATGCATTTTTTTTTGTGTTTTTTCTTTCTATCTATTTTACATATCTATGTTTCTTTTTTTGTTACATACATACAAGTCCCCAAACGCTTTGAACCGTTCCCAGCCCAGTTTCAATGGGCAAATGCCAATTCCCTTGGTAACTTGTAACTAACACAGAACATTGGTTTGGTTGGTGAGACTTTACGTACTAAGTGGAATGATAAATCAGTCAATGGTAAAATGGAAGATGTCGTATTCATAGATTTTAAAATTCTTTGATACACTCTTTCTTGAATTTCTTCCATACTTAAATCTTCATCATTACCATATTTTTCAAAACAATGAACATGAATCCATGGCATCTTTGTAATATTTTCATATTGAGAATAATTAAAATATAATCCAACAAAATTACCAAGGAAATCAATTGCACTATCTGGTAAATTCATAACAAAATGACTAATTTCATTCGGTATCTTCACAATTTTATTCTTTGGTTCAATAGGTCCTGAAGTAGTACTAGTAGCATCAGTGGAATCTTCATCTTTCTTTTGTCTCTTTCTATGATGATGACTGACTTTAACAGGTAATGAGATTTCACCATTTACATGGTCTTTAATAAAATCAATTAATAATTGTGGGGATTCTTTAATAAATTGTGCACCATCAAGATTAAATGGTTTCACGGTTAAATCAACTTTATTATTCTTAATATTTTCTTGTAAATATTTAAAACTTTCTGGATTTAAATCATTAGCAAGTACAACAGCTTCTTTCTTACCAGCTGGTACAGCAAATGGTCCCACACCAGCAAATACGTCACAAACAATTTCACCCGGTTGGAAATACTGGGTCACTAATCTATCATGTTCAGTATGTAATCTTGAATTCCAATAAACTTTACTAAAATCAAATTTGAAAACACAGTTAGATTCCTTTTGTTCTACAATTAAATTATCTGTCTTACCGGCAATAACTTTCATAGGGAAAGTTCTAAATTTAGTAGCAATGGAACTAACTTTATCCACTACACAATCAATCTTATTATTCTTGTCTAGGATTACTTGACCAATCAATGAATCATATGGTTTAAACTCTTTTCTAAGGTTTAAATGAGCAATATGACCAGTAATAGTGAACCCAGTTGGGATTTCATCTAAATATTCTTCTGGAAGAACACTTCTTAAAATATCTTCAGCTTTCCAATAATTATAATCTAAGACATATTCATATGGCAAAATTTCAGCTTGAGTTTCTTTCAAAAATGCTAAAGCTTCAGTGGATAACTTGGTTGGAACTTCATCGGGAGAAGTAACTGTATCAGTTAATAATACACCTTTAGTGACAATTCCATTGTCACAAGCTAAAGGTTTTTCACCAATAGGTTGTGTAGAATCTAATTTAATAACATGTGGAATTCTAGGAACACGAAGAATAAAATTCTTATATTGTTTAGCAAATTCACTAATATGTCTTGGATTTGGAAATTTGGCTACACATAGTGGAATCTTTTTAATAAAGAAAGATCTGTCTAGAACCTTCATACTACGATTAATTGGTGGATCATATTTATCTGCTTGTAAAGTTGACATCCTGAATATGCTCTTTGTACTTTTAAATGATGCAATAAGTCTGTTCACTACTGACACTCCCTTGAACATATAATAGCTAATAAGCAATACAAATTCTGGTTTATTTCTGTATTAAAACTGAGTATCAAAAAATTCGATGTCTTTGATGTTTTCTTTTTGTTATTTTCATTTTTTTTTTCTTAATGGCAATAGTTTCTCGATGAGCATTCAAAAGGCAAAAAAAAGATTAGGATAATAATGAATGTAGTATTTACAGATATGTATACATATCACTAGTTATTGAATAGATATATATTTATATGGACATGATAATTTTTGCGGTTTTTACCCCTCCTTTGAATTCTCATATTTTTCCTTAATTGATGAACCTATATATTTTTCAAAGAACCCAACTTCATCTTGCTTTTTAATGTCACCTTTTTGTTTAGCCACAATACACCATGTCGTACCCCAATGTACTCTTTTTTCTTCTACAATTTCTAACCCTGAATCGTCTAATATTTCACCAATATCCAAATTCCAACGACAGCCCCATGTCTCTAATCTTTTGACTGATCTCTTATCTAAAATTTTATTGATTATACTATAACGACCACGCCCATGTTCTAACAAGACAAGTCTACCATGCGGTTTCAATAAAGAAGAGAAGTTTTTCAAAGCCCTCACGGGGTCTTCATGTGAGCATAAACCGAAGGCTTCAACAATAGTATCATATTTGACTCTCTCTTTATCACTAGCTAGATTAGTTAAATTTTCTGCTCTACCTTGAACAAACGCAACTTTATCAAATGCTGGGAATTTTTGTCTGAACTTCTTGTTAGTTATATCAATCATAGCCTTGGAAGAATCTAAAAACGTGATAGAATTAATATTCTCAATGTTTAAATATGGAATATTTCTCCCTGTACCACACGACACTTCCAAGACATCACCTTTACAATGTCTCATTAACCATTTTCTTTTACTCCCCATTCTGATGGCTTTTTCTTCAAAATTAATATCCTTATCATATTGTTCAGCTTTAGAATCATAAAATGAAGTAGTATCTCTTGGAGGTACAATATCTTTATTCAATTTATTTTGATCATTGTTAGGTAAGGTGATCCCATCAAAATTGTCAATCTTCTCCTCATTCTTCATTCTTTCATATTCTTGCAATTTCAATTCATCTCTTGTTCTCAATTTACCCTTCAATTCTTTAATTCTTAAAGTTTCATACTCATTAATGCCACCTGTCTCTAGTTTCTCTTCAAGTTTTTCTAACTCCTTTTCTTTCAAATATTGTTTCTTCATAATAGAGATACCATAGACTAAAAATACAACGTATGCAATAATTAGGTACTTGGTCATGCCCTTTGTAAACTTTTCTGACCTAGCAATAGCACCCCATCTTATAAATCTATTAGGCGAATTTAACTGCTTTTCAAATATCTCTTTGGCAATTTCTTCCTTTGTCTTAATCTTATTCACAATCTTTTGTGGTGGTGGTGTGCCTTTATGGAAAATGCCGAACCTTGTTGTGGTTTGGATAAAGTTTCTCTTAGGGATAAACCTTAAAATACTGTTTTGACGTCTTAATGCTTCTTTTGCAAATGTTGTCGACCTCAGATCTTTAACTAAAATGCTCAATCTTTGTGATTGCATTGTTTTATAATGACGGCTTGATTTAATGGACTGCTACTTCCAGTAGCAGGTAAAAAGTTGTATAACCAATATTCGTTATGATGTAAATGAAGTTTCGGAGATTCAAAAAATATAAGATTTTATGAGATTTTGGAGAAATTGTGATGAACTTTAACTAAACCAAGTAAGAACAGCACCATTAAAGATCAGACAGTAAAGGAGCAATATGGTAATAACATAAGTAAATATAAAAATGTATAATTACATATTTTAATATAATCTGAAAAAAAATAGTATATATACGAGATAATCATTACATAAAGTTCAAATTAAGTCATAAAGAAAATAATATCAACGAAGATAATATCTTCTTCTTAAGAAAGGTTCATTGGAGGTAAAGTTTTTAAAAACATAAAAAAGGGAAGAGAGAGACAAATAAAAATAATAATGAACTAGACTACAACAGTTTAATTACAAATATTCTTCGTCTTTTTCAAACTTCTTAACTAATGGCTTTCCATTAGCAAAAGTAGCGGCGACAATCAATGGGAAAACAGTGGTGACTTCAGAGTAGAGCTTAACAGATTCAGCTTCAGCCTTAATCTTACCCCAAGAGACAGCTTCATCTGGTCTAGCACCGGCATCAGAACCATCGAATTCTTGAGCAGTGTTAATGTAGACGGCCCAATCAGCACCATTTCTCATTAGACAAGCGTTAGCAATATGATGCTTAATTAAACCACCACCTAAGATTAACATACCAGCTCTAGAGGCTTCCATGGACATAGAGTTGATCTTACGGATATCAGCAACAATATCTAATCGTAATTGATCTGGAGAAGCTTTGAAAGTATGGAAAAATAACATATCACCAATGGAACCATCAGTAATAGCTGGACAGAAGACTGGGATGTTGTTCTTGTGAGCCCAGTATAAGACAGAACTTTCATCATTAATTTCTTTACCCATTCTGTTACATAATTTAGATGGGGTCCAGATTGGGGTTTCTAGATCGTTACTGGCTTCTAAACAAGCAGAACCATGCTTCTTAATATGTTCGTTTTGTTCTTCTAACATCTTGTCTAAGATTGGAACCATCCATTCTTCAAACTTACAGTAGTTATCATTTGGAACTAATAAGTTACCAATTCTGTTCATACCCTCGTCACGAAGAGTCTTACCCTTTAAAGTGAAATCACCCATGTAAGTTGGAGCTAGACATTTAATGATATCTTCTTCAATACCACCGGCGGTAGTAACTAAAGCATCAACCATCTTATGTTGAACTAAAAATCTTAAAGTGTCTCTTAAACCAGAACTAATTAAGTTTGAAGTATAACCCATGAAAATAGTGGTCTTTTGATAACCTTCATCATCAAAGGAACCCTTTCTTTTATGTTCTGGTAATTCATCACGATGCTTACCTCTCCATTCTCTCATGTGATTAATGATATCACAAGCTTTGGAAACACCACTAGCTTGGAACCCCATATTCTTCATAGCGTCAATCAAGTCAGTGGCACGCATGTCAGTGGCCTTTGGGTCGGAGTAATCGACACCCTTAACAACGACGAAATCTTCTGGGACTGGGACAGATTTCACAAGAACAGCTTCTTGTAGGATTTCTGGTAATTTTTCATGTAATTCAGCAGACATCTTGTACTTAATTTCAAGTTAGTTTTCACGTATACTAGGTTGAGTTACAAATAGACAAGGATTAAACATGCAATTGACATATAATACCAGAAACTTTATACCTAAGAGTGCAACTTGACTAAGGAATTGTTTTATATAATAAAAACTTGCTATAATTTTTCACTTCCTTTGTAGTTGAAAAAAATGGTCTGAAAAAAAAAAGTTCCTCGAGCCTTTGAGATCAAGCTATTGTTCTCGCGCATTGTGTCTGGGTCTTTTTGACCGATGGGATCTGAATTAAAAGCAATCTTGAACCCTTTTGCTTGAGATCAGAGGCGATTTTTGAGTTAGATAGAGTGGTAATTGATTGTCTGTGAGGGTTTACAACGACATATGCCAATTGACAGAAGAGGATTGGTTACTTTGGTTGGCAGGGGAAATGCCAATATTGTTGTCTCTTTTGGAGATGATGACAAGATTTTATACAGGTTAAGTATAAGAAACAAAGATTCTATTATCGCAAACAACAGTTATACTTTAGCTAATTGGGACTTCATACAGAAGGAGATTATCCCTAGGTTAGGATCCTACCTTTGTCCAATGGAACTTACTGAGTTAGAACTGAAAAATGAATTGGCAGGTATCTACTCTTCATATGTAACGATTGAAACCGAAAAAATCAGGACTCTCCTTTCATTTAAACTACCCAATCTGAGATCCAAGTCTGAGTTTGAAAATTGCTTATACAAAGATCACCAAACTGTATTATACACTACTCCATCGCAAAACACATACATTCTGGAAATTAAACCTAAATGGCTACATAACCCTGTACAATATTGTAGAAATTGTACACATAATAAATATAAAACCAGGAATATAAATTACTGTTATAGAAATTTATTATCTGGAAATGGTGCATACATTAAAGATATATTGTTTTCTACAGAAGTTTCAAGTGATAAATTGGGTATAATGGCTAAATATTTTTCACAAGAAAATAATGTACTACAGAAATTGTACAATGAGCAATTGAATACATATAATGAATTTCAAAGGAGAAAAGATGATAAACCAGCCTTATTAATGACTTTAAGAGATGTGTCCTGTTTCGTTAAGTGGGATTTTTTTGTAAACAAGGAAACTTTGTTTTTGGATGCAAATGTAAATGCATCAATCATTGATGTTGATTTAAAACCAGCTGAAAAGAGACGACATTGGATCGATATTGAGAATACATTGAACTCCTTTGAATCGAAAGTATATCATTAACAAGTCGTTCCATCCTGTTCTTTGTTTTTTTATATATAATATTTCTATATTCATTTTATAGCTTACTTTTATTTAAAGACTTTCTTTTCTATCCAGGTCCTTGAAATTTTTATAGTACTACGAAGTAGACACGCACCACAATGAACACAAGAAGAAATGAACTATGAAACGAAAATATGACTCGGATGAAGACATACTGAATAATGATTCAGATGATAATCTTTTCTTTTGCCCTTCAGATTCAGATTCAGATGCAGATTCAGATATTGATTTAGGATCTAAAACAAATGAATTCACAGATAATGAAGAAGAAGCGTTATCCGATATCGAATGGGAAGAGGTTTCTTTAGAACAAAGCAATAATAAACCAGAAGATATAGTAGATGTACAAGTTACAATCGATAAAAATGATCAAATGGATTACAAGAAAAGAAAGCTTGCTATTAGTGTGGAAAAGCGAAGATTGACTCATGAATCCAAGAAACTAGCTTTTAATATCAATATTATACTAATTCCATTTTTACTCAAAACTTTAGTTAAAAGAACTGAATGGACCAAAGATACTAGACTTAATAGAAGATTGAAGAGATCAGTACCTAAATTGATTCAGCAGAAATTCCAACAGTTTAAATATAAAAGACTTACAACTAAAAAAGAACAAAATGCAGCAATTACTTTGTTGTTAGGTTTAGTACAATGGTTTAGGTCACATTATCAAGTCAATAGTAATGGTTTCCGGCAACACTTTTCCAGATTGAGATATCTATGCACAAAAAAGAAAGACTCTAAGAAATATGATTATGTTTTAAATAATCCTGATCATTTTTATGGGGTTCGACCTGATATAAGTTTGGGAGACCCATTAGTGAATATTCGGCAAATGGCAAGAAATAAAATGACCAACCGTGACATTTTAGTAATATTCTTTGTCATTATCTTACAAAATTTACTTAATAAAGATGATTATGAAATATCTATTTGTTTTGCGCTTCCATTATTGGATTTTGATGCATTACAGAATCCCCTTAGAAATAATTTACCAGAAGTGCCGAATAGGTTTGATTCAGATCTGATCCATCCTTATTTCTGGATAGAGTTAAATCATTATGGTAAAATAATTGTAGTGGATCCATTAGTTCATCTGAAAGATAACGAGATTATAAGCATCAATAAACCTGATCTTCCTGTGAAATATTTCGAACCCACTGACCTTTCGAACCAAAAATTTAGTATTGTAAGTAGGATCAATTTGAAAACATTCCAACTTAGCGATATATCACCAAGATATATTTGTAATACCACATTTAAATACTTTCAGTATACACCCCATTTCTCGTTGAACCTAATATCTTCGCATTACAAATTGTATCAATGGTACATGAAATCAATCAATAAAGTTAACCAACGTAGTTCAATTATGAAACCAATCATCAACAACTTCAAGCTTTGTTCTATATTAGCATATAAAAATATTACTTATCCAACAACAATCAAAGAGCTGGTGAAGTCTGAGAACTTTGTTATACACAACAATTTAAAAACATCTGAGATAATCAACCCAAAGTCACAACCAGTTTGTATTTGGAAAGTTGCCAATAAGACAGTGCCGCTGTTTTGGAAGAAAGACGTAATTGTTTTAAAGAGTAAACAACATTGGAATATTCTTGGTAGAACAGTAATGCCAGGAAGTAAACCATTAAAAAGTAAAAAAGTGTTACCTATGAAGAACAAAAGACATGTACAATATAAAACTGACTATGAAATTAGAGAATTGTTTTCACTAGATCAGACAGTACCAACGCCTACACCTCCTGAATACAAAATCAATGAGTATGGACAACAGGTAAAGATAGACAGCGTTTTCAGTTATAAAAACAAATTTGGTAACGTTGAAATATATTTAGATTATATGAAACCTACTGGGTTTAGTGTTATGCAGTTAGACAGTCACAATATTAAAATCACACAGTTGTTAAACAGATATAATCGGAAACATGGGGAAAAGATAGAATATCTGGATGTAGTCAGTGGATTTGATTTTAAAGAGAAACCTGGTTTTGCAATCCCTAAGATAAAGTCAATCTTATTAAGTGACAATGATTTCGAAAGAGCTGAGAAGTTAATTAATGATGAAATTGAAATCAATTCTTTGAATGATTGGGGCATTCTGTTAAAAAAACTACAAATCAGAAATAGATTGATAGATACATACGATAAATAAATTTCTTATAAAACTGACGGGGAACTTAACAATATATAGTAAATTTTTTTTACTAAATGAATTATTTATTTTTTATAGACTCTCTTATAGTCAGAGATAACTTTTAATATATGGTACAAATATAATGCGATTACATAACGTCTTCCACTTCACTGAATAAATCACTATCAATATCTTCTGGAACATCACTGTAATGATCATTATTACTGTCACTATCACTACTGTCACTGTCACTTTGTGCAGATGCTTTTTCTTCACCACTTGCTTGCTCCTTTCCTTCTTGTTCTTTTCTAGCTTGTCTTCTTTCTAATTTTCTTTGTTTCTTGGCATCCTTGGTAGCTTTCTTCTTAGCAATATTAGCTTCTTGTTCCTTTCTTCTTTGTTCCTTTAATCTCATCTTGGCAGCATGTTTCTTTTCTAATAATCTAATTTCATCATCAGTCTTATGAACAAATTCATGATGTAAGATCTTACCAGAACAAATACCTTCTTCAATTTTAACCAATCTTAAATTTAGTCTTGGTCCCACTTCAGTTAATCTAATAGCCTTTTTTCTTGGAGCCACATCTGGAGCCTCATTAATATTTGAATCATCTTCCATTTCCATATTTTCATCTTCATCATCCTTTTCTAAACCAGTCTCAAGATCAAGAGTTAGTTTCTTTGGTTGTTGTTTTGAGACATTAATTTTATTATCATTTCTTTCAGAAATCTTCACAATAGCATCTTCATCATCTTCCATTTCAGATTCTGAAGTGTATGCATTGATATCATGATCAAGAATTAATGAAGAAATATCTTTCTTTCTATGCAGATTTGGCAAAGTCTTATTAAGATGAGTTTTTGCATTGTATAATTTTTTCAAATTTCTTGATAATTCCACATCTTTAACATCAATAAAATAATGACGTAAAGAAATTTCTTTAGTTTTAGAATCTTTATGTAACATCAAGACTCTTTTAATTGAATTTAATTGTGTTTTATGTGGATTTAATGGTGGGAAAATATTTTGAAACATGGAAATTATAATCTTTTCAACATTTTCATCCTCTTCTTCCCTGCCCTTAGCATTAAACCCATTTAATACTAATAAAGGTGGATTTAAGACATCTTCTTTGTTTAATGATTTAGGTCTTTTCAAAAATTTCTTAATATCTTTACCTAGAGAATAATCCAAGACATTAAAAGTAATAGTTGGACCCTTTGGAGTTCTAGCAATCTTTAAAGAAACATTACCAGTCTTTTCAGATTGAGTAAAGATGAAAAGATGAGAAACGTCTAATGGACCACACATGACAACAAAATCTTTTAATTTATTTGATTTTCTTTCCTTTAATTTAATAGCAGTATATGGTTGCATAATTTGACGAAAATCTTTCACTAATTGATTTAAAGAATGATTAGCTAAAGAGGTTTGACCCACTCTAATAACCATAGATTTTGGAATCCCTTTCAAAAGTTCTTGATCAACTGGAACATGAGTTCTCTTCTTAGTTCTTCTCTTAGCCATATTGGGTTTTATTAATATATGTTTATTATTTTATCCTGTTATGACAACACCTAACACCAGACGGGATATATTATATATATTACTCTTCTCTTGTATTAAGGTAAACACACACACACACCAACTAATGTAATGAGAATAATATTACGATAATAACTTAATTAACAAATTCGAATAAGTTCAAAACTACTAATTGCTACTTACTATACTATTCACTATAACTTTATCTAATACAAAATTAAACTCATCTCATCTCATCTCATCGCAAATTTGCTATTTTCAAATTCTGAAAAATTTTCCAGTAACAAAAATTATGGGACTTGAGACTTCCCAAAGGGGTAAATTTGGGGTCACATGGCAGAGACGTCATAATATCAAATAGTCCATCAATTACTAGTTGATTTCCTACAACTACTTCCCAAATGGTTACCAACTCAAGAGGTATAAGTATTCAAATCATGTGTATTAATTAAACCTACAACTAATTTACGTGTTTGCAAGTTTTGTGTCAGTATTTATAGTTGGCTTCGCCGTGCAGCGCGACAAACCGGCGTCTGTCTTTGGAGATTGAGACACAAATTACAGCCATTTCTATGATCTCAAGTCTTGTACTATCTTTATATTTTATATAAACTTTGTTACTATGTACATATGAGCCCCACCCCCAGCACTGGCTTCCCTACAAATCTGGTGCTCTGTCCTTCACGTTCTTTCTTCTACACCAAATTTAAATTTGAACTAAATTTCAAATCCTTTTTTTTCTTCTTTTACTGTCACTTTTCACCAATAATTCTCACATATTTTAGGTATTTTCATAGGTTTAAAAGACAGTGTGAAACCAATTTTGATATAATAATACACCCCCAACAAGCCATTATTATAACACAGTGGTTATTATTACACTTGTACACAAGGAAATCAATCAATCTATTTCAACGTCTTTTTTTGATCCATTTCCTTATTATTTTTACTGGTTTCTTTCATTTTTCTCTTTTTTTTTCTTTCTGCGAAAAAAGCGTCTTACTTTTTTTGGCAGCGAGGAAAAACAAAACAAAACAAAATTGAGAAATAAAGAAAGTTAAATAAAGAATATTAATCTATAATCCAACATTGTCACATTATTCAAAGGGCAATAACAAACATCCATATTATTGTGACATTTAACCTTTTAGTATTATAAAAAAAAATAATAATTTATTAAATAATAAACTTATTATTAAACACACATAATATTCTAACCTTTTTTAAAGATGAGTGACACAGGTGATCAAATACGTGTTGATGATAATCCAGAACCGACATCAAATTCAGATCAGATAGTCACTAATAATCAGCTGGAAACCAATATAAATGATAATACTGAAAATGATAATAAAATTAACAGCGTTGATTTAACTCAGGTAAACCAGGATCAAAATGCAAGCCAGACAATGGTACTGCCACTAAATAATAATAATAATAATAATAATTTGTCAACGATTCATAGTGCAGTTACAGATGTTAGACAACAATATAACGAATTAGAAACATTATTAACTTCACAATTAAAAAATAATAATGACTCCTTAGGTGAATTTTTGAAAACACTAAGAACTATTTCACATAATCAATCTGTCTTAGAAAATAAATTAGAGGATGCAATGAAAAATCAAATGAATACTGACATTCTTGTTAATAACATGAACCAAAGATTAAACCTTATATCTACTGCCATGAATTCTAAAAATTGGAAAAAATCATCAAAGGATAATATACTTTTATCAAACAATGGTTCAAATAAGTTGGTAATGTCTGAATTTAACAACAAATACAGTAATAGTATTAATGGTACCCCACCATCCTCTTCTTCTGGAAAGAGAGGTCCTGGTAGGCCAAGAAAGGATTCTAGTAAATTTGTTAATGATTTCAAATCTTTAGAGAATATTCATACAAATGATTTATCTGCGATTAAAGTCTCATTACCTACTGGTACTGTTCAATTATCTAAATCCAAAAGATATTTTATTGATCCAATAGATTCAAATAATCAGTCATTGTCTCCATTACCAACTTCTTCTAGTGGAAGAAAACCTAGAGCTAGGGGAAGACCTAAACGTTATGATGACGAATCAGATGAGTCAGATGATGATAGTGATGATTCAGATAGTGATGAATCTAATTCTGACAGTAGTCAAGTAGAACCACCCAAGAAAAAAGGTAGAAGAGCAAAGAATGCTAGAACAAATGTTAAAACAGAAGACTCTAGAATTAAAGTGAAAACTGAAGAACCTAGATCTATTATCAGACCATACAAGAAAAGAGGTAGACCCCCTAGAAGGAGAACCGTTGAAACTGTCATAACAAGTACACCCGAGAGCAAACCAATTACCCAAGGTATTAATCAGTCTCTTAATGCGAGCAATCCCTCAGCCCCCAATAAAAAGACTTCTAGAGGAAAATCATCAATAACTGATACCGAACAAACACTTCATATTTTAAATGCCAACAATCAGAACCATGACTCACAATTACCTGGACAAGACAATAATAAAATTAATATTCCCATTACCAAACTAGTCTCACTCAATAAAATATCCGATGGAGATGACAAGGATCATTTCAATAAGGATAGACATGTTGACGAGTTTAATCTTGATAAAACACCTACTGAAGATAAAGATCAACAAACGAAATTAGATAGATTGAGAGATTCAAGAGAAAAGATGTTAGTTAATTTAAAATATAATGATAGAGAAAAAACCAAATCTTTCATGGATTCTAATAAAGACATACTTGTGGCTTTAAAATTGGAAGAGAAAAGAAAAAGACAATCGTCAAATTTTGACTACACTTTATCATTCCCAACAGAAGGAGATGAAAAATATCAAATGAAAGAACCTAAAAGACCTCCTGTCAAAGAACCTAGAAAGCCTAGGGTCAAAAAGGAAAAAAAAGAAAAGAAGGAAAAGAAAGAAAAGAAGGAAAAGAAGGTTAAAGTTAAAAAAGATAAAAAGACTCTGGAAAAAGAAGATGATATGTTTCTTTACGATGCTGATGGTAAACTTATTACAGAACCCCTTTCCAAAGAAATGATTACTGCTCTTGTACAAAAAAATTTTTCAGAAACTGAACCTGAAATGGGTCCTTTTGGGACCAAAAAACCAGACTTTTTATCAAGCTTATTAAATTCAGAACCTTTTGAGAAAGATGCCTTACATTCAACTGAAGATAAAGAAAATAATATTGATCAGAATAAAGCCACTACAGATGAAGCAAAAAATGCATCAGATGAAACCAAAGATGCTATAGATGAAACCAAAACCGCTACAGATGAACCTGAAAATACTACTGAAGAAGTCAAGAATACTTTACCAAAGGATATCACAGATGCAGAAACTGAGATGAAACCTGATAATGATATTGAATCAGAAAATGAAAATGAATCAAATCTTCCTCAGAGAACAAGATCCAAGAATACCAAAATTGAAGTGAACTGTCCTTATAACCTAAGAACAAAGAGAAAACTTGTTGATCCAAATGCTTCAGAGAATGGAAAAGTACCTGAACTCACAGAGGAGAGTGCTACAAAAAAAGCCAAGGCTACACCGCCAGAAAAAATATCTGAAGAAGAAGCCAAATTAAATGCAGAAAGATTCCTTACTAACAGTTATCTAAAATCTAAGAAAGATAATGATGGTAAAGAAACAGTAATTGAAAATATTTTAGATGCTGGTGCAACAACTGATGACACTACACAAGAAAGTGGGATCCCAAATGATGCTATTGAATTGATTTGCAAGGATGGTTTTTTCTATAATAGAGGGTCTAATGTGCCCATAACCAGCGGTGTCTATTTGAAATATAAATTCCAAGCCAAGGAAAAAGAATTATTAGGACATAGTCCTGGCGAAGAAGAAGAGAATAGACTTGTCGCTTTGAGTAACGCAATGGTCACAGGCAGCAAATACGAGCGCAGCAATGTGCATTTTGTTCAAACCACTGTTGAACAAGAGACTGAATTTGCATTCACTGTTCTTTCCAAGACCACTTTAACAGAAAGTTATGTTAATTCATTAGAATACTTTATTATGGAATTCAGATGGGAAAATAAGTTGGTTGCCCTAGGTTTAAAGTTACGTGAATCCAAGAGAACGTGGCAAAGAAGAAAGGCATTATTTACATTATTTGATTTTTGGAGGGACCAATCTATTGAAAAACGGAACTTTCCCAATTTTACTATGTTACATGCCATTAAAGAAATGGAAAATTACCGTTTGTTCATTAATAGATCAGTATCCTGGTTCTATAATCATATCACTCTTTTGAAAATGATTCTGTATGATTTATGTGACAATGTCGATACACAATGGAGAGAGTGGATGTTCCCCAAAGATAAACCATTACCAATAATTGGTGGATATGATGAAACTACAAAATCAACTATAACTGTTGATAATATTAATGCTATCCTTGATAGACATTTATATTTTGATTTATTGGATGATGGTAGTTTGAACAACGGAATCAAACAATCTCAAGTTGTTGCACCAAAAGTGGATCCATAGACTTCTTGGTATATGTTATTTCTGGTTTTGAATATCTAAATGATGAGGCATGTTTATCTCCCCGAAGAGACCTATACACGTAATATATAAAATTTTAATCTACAAATTGTATCTATAAATTTTTGTTCAAAGACATTATATCACATAAGGAAATGCAAACATAGCAGATGATAAAGTTTCCAGAGTTGTTTTAAAATTTGAACGCTCAAGTATTTCTATTAAAATGCCATTCTCCCTCTCCTAATTTCACGGTTACTCATCTAAAAGTTATGCTTAAGATTCTAGATTCCTATCTAATATGTTTACAATAAAGAGGCAATATTCTTATAGTAGATATAATATTTTTTTGACAATAAGATTGAACTCAACTTTATATTTGGAGTTTATTTCAATTCGACATTAGAATAATACAATATACTATCGTATTGCCATGTTCGAGACTCTTAAGAGAGTTAATATTTTACCTAAAACAGTAATATACCTCTGATTTGTGCTATTTCATTCACCAAAAATTTGTCTAAAAATTTCGCTTCATTTTCTTTGAACATAAAAGGCTATTGTCAAGCTTGCATAATTTAAAAAACACTATAATAATTCAATGAGTGTGACAGAGTGAGAAGTGTACAAGAATGCTTATTTTCAGCCAACAGTTTACTATCACTTGAATAAGTTGTGTAAATTATTACATTGAAATATATACCCCCACACACATTTTAGTGATTTTCGTGTTTTGTGCTTCTGTTTTATTTACATTCAGATCAGATTTATTGCTAAAACATAAGCACTGAATTTAATCTTGTTAAGATGTGAATTTGTATATAATATAACGTTGTTCACCATTTTCTAATGTGGTCTAACAAGCCATGCTGATTCTTGAAAACTATTCAGCTTTATATCTTCTCTTTAAACTTTGAATAACCAAGAAAAAGATTAAACCATACACGAACTTTATATAAAAATGGATTCACGTACCTTCTCTCCACCTATTCAATCAATATGGATCGAAGAAGATCAATTTATGGAAAAGATATATGGGTTCCAAGTTGATCAACTGTTGGAACCTGATACTAATGCAAGTAACATTTTTGGAAATGAATCATTAGAAGAAAAAGAGGAAGAAGAGGAAGAACAAAGAGCAAGGATATTAATAATTAATAGCGACACACCACTCCTGGGTAATAACAGTAACGTACCTTTAAAAAAATCTACCAAGTCTCTTGATAATAGAAAGGGAACTTTTTACTCAAGTTCATTAACTGAAAATAAAAATGTGTCATTTCCTCAAAGATTGTTAAATGTGCTGAAGAAGAACAATATAATAAATAGAATGAAATCTCAAGTCGTTGACAGAAATAACTCACATTCTTCCAAGAAAAAGAATATTTCTGTACCCTTTCAGTTCCAACATATCTCTCACGGTGAAGATCAAGTGAAAATCACGTCAGAAGTTGTGAGTGATACCTCTACTCATATACAGGGTTCAGTGGATATAAATCCAGATGTTTTAGATGACACAACAGAAAACACAATTTTTGGCACGATGACATCCAAGACTTCAGTAGCATTTAGTGCCTTCTGCACACCGAGACTGAACACCAACTCAGTCAATTCTAGCCAAATATTTGATCTAGAAAGAAAAGAAAATATTCAATCCTTATCTTCACCGACCACTTTAGTAGCTACTTCCACATTCCAACAATCAGTCTAATATTGACATTAATCTTTATTACGAATATTTAACTCCGGTTTGGTCCACGCCTCTGCCTGTGGAACACTCACACATTTCTCTACCTAATCAGTTGACTCTATTCTATCCCAGCCGCTTCTTATAAAAAAGGAAGGCGATGCCCTCAAATAGCAAAAAAGAAAAGAGAAAAACTGCGATAAGAAGTGGGTGAAAAAAAAAATCAATAACAATGGTAGATAAAGCTTGATTAATATTAGATAAATCGGATTTTATCGATAACGCTGAAAATGTATAAATATAAACAGTATCCCTTGATATCCACCCTAATTTCTTTTGTATAAAAATCATATATAAACTTCTAAGGACACTTTTAACATTGCTTTAAAGAAACCTGACTGAAATCAAGAAAAACTGTCTCAGCTGAACCATAAAAGAAAATGACAGAGACTTTTAAAGTGGTAAATGATGATATTATTATTAGATATGTAACAAAGGACGATAAAGAAGCATGGTCAAAACTATGGAAGGGTTTCCAGGCACATTATGAAATCAAAGCACCAAACGGGATTGAAGATATCAATTTTCCCAAATTTTTGGATCCAAATGTTAAGATGTGGTCTGCTTTGGCCATTGATACTAAAAGAGATAAAGCTATTGGTATGGTTAATTTCTTAAGTCGTCATTCCACATGGGATTTAACCGAAATTATTTATTTGAATGATCTATATGTGGATGAAAATGAAAGAGTGAAAGGTGTAGGGAGAAGTTTGATTGAATTTGTATATGAAGAAGCTGATAAGATGGGGACTCCACATGTGTATTGGACTACTGATCATTTCAATCATCGTGCACAAATGTTATACACAAAAGTTAGTAATTTGACTACGAAAGTTATTTATAGAAGACATGGCTATTAATAAATTAGTACCTTTACTATATATTTAAATAATATAAAGTTGTATTGGTTTAATAAATTGTTTTAGCTTAGATGTATTTAAATGCAGCTAACTATAGTGATGCATTCAGTGTTTCAATAATTTTCAATATCTTGAAGTTCGGTGAAATCAAAAAATAAAAAATAACAGCTGTAGAGCTAAAATAAAAGATAGTGGTGCTCCAAGAGATGTATTGATTTAGGTAGAATAATATCCATTATAACAATACCATAGAGTAATACTAATAGACCATTATATTCGCAATACATTTTGTTATAATATAACATGGCACTCCAAATACTTAAAAAAAGCAACTTCGCGAGGGTTTTCACAATCTGCACGTTAATATTTTTATGGATTTTTTACTCAAATATTGAGTTATCATATTCCAATTCATTTGCCCTGATAAGAGATAAGAATGTGATTATAGATAGTGATCTGCATTTTGATGAAGATTATAAGATGGCTTCAATACATGATGACCCCAAAATGAAGGAAATTGGTAATGGTGCATGGTTACAGTTTCATGAAATAATAAATAATGTTGATGTTTCAATAACAAATAAAGTTAAACATAATGATAAACAATGTTCAAAACTGAATCAATGGGTGAAATTGTTTGGTGAGTTTTATCCCTTATGTGATAATGAAGTTAACATATTTTATGAGATCTTAGAAAATAATCCCATTCCAACCTGTTCAAACAGATTTATATTAAAACTTTGGGGGTGTCATATACACAACAAAATGAATTATGAACTGGGTAAGGATGAATATGATTGTTCTCAACTGTTTACTGAAGATGAACTATCATCAAATGATGTTAAATTTAACAAAGTGACAGTAGATACTGAAGAAGTCCAATTAGGTTAACTGTAAAAGAATGCGTAATTATAGAATATAGTATTTGTTAATGCATATTATGTATGGTGTATTGGTTTGATATTATACATTCTCAAATAAGTGTAACGATAAATTCCTTATAAAAACGACGTCATTTTTGAAGTTAATATTTTTTTTTAGAGTGTTACATATGAATTGTATATGTTTCTATATAGTTTATAGGTTTGCCTATTAATGCTTCTTTATTGAAGGTATAATAAAAATACCATTTTAAATTGAAGGAATGAGGTTGGATTAAAAGAATAGGAAAGGACAAAAAAAGAGAACAGTAAAACAGAATTTGTAAGAATATGATAATAAAAATAATATTATCATTAAAGACACGGATTGAATATTGAGATGTTTTTATGCAGAGAATCTTTTTTAAAATAATCAATGAAGAAAATATTCAAAAGATGAGATTAAGTTTTTTTTATAATGAATGGAATGTAAATTATAAAGTTATCATTCCTTTGTAGCTCTTGAACTCTAGCTACTTAAAGTAACGTTAGAGAAGTTCTTCTTTCAGTTTGAGTGTTGTGTTCTTCTAATTTCTTACCATCGACGGAGTTTATTATAAACGCCTTGTCCAATACGTCTAGATCGGTAACACTAGCATCAGAGTTCTTTCTTGTGGTTGGACGAGAGACTGGAGATAAGTTTGGAATAACAAATGGTTCGTTAATACTGTGTTCAGGTAATAAAGTTAAGAATTGCATTTTTTGATTATTGTTTGTAGTTGTAGTTTTGTTTGAGTTTGTGTATGAAACCAGCTTGAATGATGTTTTGTTGTAAATAAAGTTAGTAAACTATATTTGTTTATTGTGTTGTTGAGGATTAATAACAAGTGAATGAACATTGAAAAGGAAATGGAGCAAGAGAATCCTTTAAATATCAAGAACGTGAGCCTTTATATACAAATATAGGCAAGATATAAACTTTGCATAACTTACTAACCGATTATACACTATACGTGGTCAAGGAATAAGGGAAATATTATCATTGGTCATTAACAAGGATAGGTCATTCGAGAGATTGGAAGCGATGATGAGAAAAGGCTGAGGATGAGAAGCTATTACCATGACTCAGTATAAGTAAATTTGTGTGATAGTGGTAGTGCACTTTAAACTGATAGAACCGGAAGAACGGAGTAGTGACATCCTCATCTGGCCATAATAAAATTCAGTAACGCATAGTTTGGAAACTAATGATGCAATTTCATCACTGTTCGTAATGACAAAGCAAACAAACTTCCAATTTTCAAATGACCCCCCGGTTAAACAATATTTTAAGCCCAATTTTACTTAACATGGTATTATTTCACTGACAAAAATCTCAGGTTGTTAATTGTCCTAGTGTCCTATTTGGCTAATGCCGCACGCTGTTTAAAGCCCGGCCTGTTGTCCTCGTTATTTAAACAATAAGTTAGGTATTTTTTCTTTTTCTTTTGTTGGGAAGATTTTTGCCTGAAATTGCGGAGGTTTTTTCTACTCTTGCTATTGTATTAGTCTGCAACAAAAGGCCCCCTATTATTTTTGTTGTAAAGAAAACAATATACTGCACGTTTTTGAAATCAAGACAGATTTCCTCAACAGGAAAGTTGAGGTCACGGATTGGTCCGCTGAAAAAAATGGGGGAATTTCTTATTTCCGTTTCTCATTTAAGTTTTAATGTATGAGAGAAGCAGAAAAAACTAGAAAACTTAGCTTTGCTGATGGTCGTGTTCGATGATTATAATCTTAAGGCAGGCGGAAATTTGTTAGACGTTACTTTATCTCCCCTAAAATATATAAACTATTAAGTGCTTTACCAGTGACGTACATGGTACAAAAACTAATCTACAACCAATACAATCTTCATTCACTTGTTTTTATTGCCATGGACGTAAAATATCATTTTGAGATAACGTATATGTGATGAAATCTCAAAAAGTAAGTTAGCGTCATTCACATATTTTTATGTTAGCTGATTGTCATTAAAATTGTATTACCTAATAATCCTCCACTATTTTAATATTTTGTAGGAAAAGTACTAGATTGCCATGTGTTTGCTAAAGGATACCTGGCAAATACAAAAAATATCAAACCGTTCGGCCTTAAATTAGAAGAATATCATGTTTTTAATATGTATAAGCCTTGAAACCGGCTGGTAATTTGCCTTTATACTTTTACAGACTCTCAAATACTCCATTATTTATTAGTAGAGTATGTTATTATAAAGTTACACTGGGATCGACTATATCACCGCGGATTTAAATATATTGGTTTCTGAAGTTTTGTTACAATAGTTTACACCTATTTTGAGATATCTAGTTGATAAAAAATTCTAGGTTCTGCAATAGAACTTTCTTCGTATAACGACGTCAGCATTTTAACTCATTATCTCGAGTTAAGGTTTCTGTAACATAGTTGAGGATTTGCCACCTTAGTGTCAACTCTATTGTTACTTTTTATTAATACACATTTTCAGGGCTATTCAGGCCCTATTTGATAACAATAGGTAATTTTATATAACCCTGGCCAACAAATTTTTACACCCTAATTATCTTTTCATTTCTAAACTACAATGTAATCAAACATGTAAGGAAAATATGCGAGTAAACTCCCACAATAAAGACAATTCAACTACTTGAAATCTCTTGCATTTGCTTATACACCTTTGGTTGTTTATAAAGAAGAAATGTTTTATTTCTGGCAATTTTTATCATTATGTCAAGTTTTTACATTATGTCAAGAGAGTCAAATTATATCTTACTAAACTGGTTGGGTATTTGTAACTATAATTTGGTATTATGATTGTTCAACTTAAACGTTTCAATTGAATTTGTAATCTATTATTACTATGTAAGTAATAATTGAGGTATATAAGACAATTATAACTAACATATATTAATAGATGAGTATAGACTTTATAATCATTTGGTTCTCTAGAATGAACTAGAATATAAATAAATATATAAGAGTATAATTCTTACCTCCAGAAGGCTCAAATGATCAATGGTCACTTTATATAGAAATGGAATAGAGAGAACCACTCGAGATGCTCGACGAGATGAGATGGTCTTTGACCAATGAGAGTGTCACCGGCATTAATGCCTTGTCCTCGACTGACGTTATCCGGGCCACATGATTATATGTCATAGTTTCTCAAAGGGTTCCTTCCATACTAGTATCCTCATACTACTCTTCCACATAGAAAACAAACACATCTACTTATTTCACTTCAACACAGTTATGGTGTATTTTTTTGTTTAACTATTATGTTATAGAACTATTGGTTTAAAAAGGTATAATCGCATCGCATCATCGGTGACACGTTATTTCAGTATGTTCTCTTGAGGTTCTTCTTTTGAGGTGAATTTCTTCAGAAATCAGCACAATAATAAAAAATCATGAACTCATCCATATAGAAAGTAGTAGTTCCATTTTTCTCTTCAACACGCTCATCATCACCCAACTGTAATCATTTCTGATAGCAATACTTGTAAACTAATTTGCGGGTGAGACAAGCATCCTGCGACATAGAGAGTAATAGTAGATCTAAAATTTGCGTATTTTCTAATGATTGGTAGGAGTACAGTTTGTGTGATCTATCTTAGGAGGGAGGATATCCATGACACGTTTCCTATCTTACGATATAATGTCTTGAAAACTATCATTAAACAGTTTCATCTTAAAATTGAAATTGCAAAATTAAAGGTTGCCCAGAAAAACTTGAGAATTCGATCGCCGATTAACGTCTCTCAAAATCATAGAAGTATTTATAGAAAAACAGTAATTCCAGAAATATGTTGATCCGGCCATATGATTAACAAAATTTTCAAAAGGCACTGATTTTGAGTTAATCTTGATTGCAGAAAAACACAATATTCATTAGAAATTACCATTGTCCCGTGTCAGATAATTTGATTTTTAAAGAACACAGCTTACTGGTTAACAAGGAGGGAAAAAAGTGAGATAAAAATTTGTGGGACATCGCTTTGTTTGAATTTGTATGGTTGTATTTTACGATTTTTATTAATGTGGAAGCAAACTGTGCTAGAAGTTACTCGAGTCTTGTGCTAGGATTTTCATAATGATAACAGCAATGCACATTCTAGATTTTTCGTTACCGCAGCACACAATCTCCTTAAATGCTTCACCTCTACAATAAGAATATTCCATTTCAATGGATCTCATAAGTAGCAGAAATCAAACGAACCGGAAAAGAATCATCTCATGATGAAGCTTATTTTTCTTTAACCATTGTTTTTCAATCTTTCACGAATGTGCTTTTTTTTCCTATTATTTGACCCTTTTACCTAGCTTTTGTTGACATAGCACTTCAATTGCCTTTTTCGGCTCTTCTTTAATATCATCAGATATTCAAACAGCAGCAGATTTAAACTTTTTTTACCGTGAAATAAACTTTCTTTCTTCAGTTATGTGAGGTAACATGTTTTGCTCTTAATTTTGTAACTTTTTCCAAAGTTTGATCAATTAGTCTTTCATGGTTCTTTTGCCCGAAGACAACGTCCATTAGATCTTCTCTTCCTGCATCAAGGTTGGAATGCTTACTTTTTCCTTTTTCTGTATTGCATCACATTCCCTTGAAATATTTTTGAAGCTTTTCCTTCGTGTTATTTTCAAGATTGTTAATAACAGAGATAATATCCCAAAACTCATTTTAAATAATATGATTAGATAATATATCTTTTCTACTAGATTAACCAAAGAATGTCTCCACCAATCCAATTAGTTGTTCAAAACAATCAAAGCCTTATTTGGTTACCCAACAATAATATATCTTTTGGATTTTCTTTATCAGAATTGTTATTCTTTTGGAAATGTCGCTCATCATTTAAACACCACAAAATATGAATATAAAGACTTCAATACACTGGGTCTGATGATTCCCTGAATACATAGCAACTTATTATCTAATTGGTTTTTACACTTGTCATATGATTGTTCTTGTTTATTTCAATATTATTTGTTAATGATTTTTCATGCCAAGCCAGCGTGATACACTCTCTACTCCTGGTCGATAAACACAGACTATAGCAATGTATTGCAAAAAGACTCTTTAGGTGTCTTTGTTGCAAAATTAAATACTAATAAGATGATTTGTTAGTTGTGGTTTAGTATACCTTTGAGGTTATAATTGACAAAAACGATTCGGAATAACTATCCTTATCCTTCCTAGGTGAACAATACCTTCATGCAAGCCAACAACTATAATGTATATTGTAGTTCGATGTTTCAGCGATATGTAATGCATTCCTTTTCACCAAGAAGACAATTATGCAACGTAATTGATTAACATATTTTCTAAATATTTCAAAGATTTCATAATAGAATGTTCCAAAAAGAAATGATAACAAGTTAAAATTCTATTACAATGCTTCCTGACTCATATTTTAGCAGTTTAGATCCCTTATACACTAGCAATAGTTAGCTGTGGCTGCATTTAACCTAAATGCGCTATTATATTACTGCTGCAATGATTAACAGCATAAAAAAATTTTTTCAATAAACTTTTTATATAATCACAAAGTCACACAACATAAACCCTTTCATACTTATTGACATTATTAACATCATATTGGTATGAAATTAAACATTACTGTTTGAGTTGTTTAAGTTTCTTTGGAAATTATGAACTATACAATCCAAAGTTTTAAACATTAGAATTATCTTTTGAGATTGATTAAGAACATAGTATATGAAATTATTTGCCAAGGGCCCCATACTAATCAGGTATTATCATTGTATTTTTTAGTATCAGTGTCTAACTTGAACATAGATGTTTCTTCTAATAATATACTACATTAACACTTTTGAAATCAAATTGAAATACTTTATTCATATGGCATACCAATGTGGAAAATATATTATTGGATGAATTAATTACAGACAGGAATAGAGAGTTTTGTACATTTTGTAAACTACTGGCTGTTTTATAAATGGCTTAACATGTTTTACAAATTTAAAGTTGAAACTAAATACTTTTTCTCCTCTAGTTAACTGTAATAATACAATTCTGTAGTTCATTTAAGATCCCCGCACACCTATCATTTAATAAGTGTTAATGAAGTTAATTTTGCTGGTACCTATTTGCTAAAAAATTGTTTCAGACTTACCTTTGGAAATAGTACGTTTAACAAATGCTAATATTTGTTTGAATTTAAAATATTGCAATTTTTCAATCTCAATCGAAGCTCTGTTGTTAATTGGAATGTAATGTAAATTTTTGAAGTACTGTTGTTTATCTGTGGTACTCAATTCTGAAATGTTCTGGCCTTTTGACAACTTTGTTTTGGCCAATTTGATTGAATTTATGATTATTTAAAATTGAAGTGGAGGAATATCTTTAATAGCTCCAATATTGTCTTAACATGTTTAAGAGTAATGATATGTTATACTTAGTTTGATTAGTTTGTTTGTTCTATTTTGATCTAAAAATTTAACTAGTATGGTCAAAACAGTTAGTCGCCCCAGTTTAAGTTTAGTTTATTTTCAATAATATTTTGGTAATTTTTAATTGTGGTAAAATCATATCAATGACCCTGGCTAATTTGATAGTCTATTAATTTACTGTTAATTGTATTTTAATGTTTGAATATGTATATGCTTTCTATAGTGGCAAGCTTTATGAAGGGTGGATATTTATGGAATTTTTCTTTTATTTTGTTATTATTTATTGCAGTTTAATAGTTGGAGCTAAATCATTAATACCGTCGAACTAAACTCAATTACTGTTGAACTACTCAATTAGTTCTATAACAATTGGTTGAAATGATTTTCATCTTCAAATTGTTGTTTTAATTGTTATTATCCGATAAAACTATTCAATTACATTTTGAAAAATAAACGAACTGTTAAACAATTTTAAGAAATATTCCACAATGACGTTCAATTTCAACTGCATTCCAGGGTAAATTATGCTAACTTTTGAATGCTACCTATTTGCTAGTCAACATGGTATTTCTTCCTTTGGTACTTGTCTTACACTAAAATTGTATTTCGATCTGTTATCTCGCAGTATTATGCATTTCAGGCTTTTTTATTCAAATTTTACGTTATGAAAATAACTCATAATCAGATCAAATATTACAATAGTAAAAACTGTTATATTTCATAATATTAATGGCCAGCAATCTATTAGAAAGATTCATTCATTGAAATTTAACAGTCGTATTTATTCCTACAAGTAATTCAAGGAATATATCTCCAGAAAAAATTTCTTCTAGAATATTTTATTTGAAATTTTTGCTATATTGTATAACTCAAGATTCAAGCAAACCACTCTTAACCGATTTCGTTTCATAATATCGGAACCATAAACTCACGAATTGAAAATTTTCACATATTTGTTTGAATACTATACACAATTGTTTTTTTTCCAATACCAAAGATTTACCAATTAAGAACATTCTATAGAAGCAAAATAATCGACAGTAGCTTTTATTGTTTCGAATTAATTGAATTATGGTCTGTTTTCATTTCTTTTATAATCTATTTTCTTTAAATGAATCAATGAGCTATGATTATTATGTACATTAAGTGAGGGTTTGAAGCGAAAAAATTACTTAGTAAGAATTCTTTTGATTTTAATTCTACCTGGGTTTATATGAATGCTAAAGCAATCCTAACTTTTCAAATCAACCAATCGGTATGCAACTTGTGATCTTCAAATTACTTTGAAATTTGAAAACGCAAACAACACTGATATGATGCCTCTTTTGATAAACAAAAACAGCTGATACGAACATGTATAGGAGAGCTTATCTAATTATTTTTAATGAATTAGAAATTAAGTTAATTGTGCCCTACCTTTAACGCAATTCAGGTGTAAAAAAACACAAGCAGGAAAAAAAGAAGAGATTAAGACGATGTTTAGGCAAATCAGCCAATAAATCGTACAAACAAGCAGCAGCAGAAAATCTAGAATTTATTAATTGAAAAGAAACGTAACCGGTGCTTTGTTTCAAATTATCGGAAGCTTACACAATGTAATATACTGCATAATCTCTTATGTTTAAATTCCCATTTTCCATGTTTTGTTTTATTTTATTTTTAAAATTATTTAAAATTTAAACTTTTCTGTATTAATGCAAGATGGATAACAATAGAAAATAGTTGTTCCTAGTTAGTTTTAAAGGAAGTATAGAAATTTTTACCAAGGCCATTAAGTTTTATTTTGATTCTGTCATAGGTATTGTTGATTTTCCATTTCATTCCATAAATAAGACCTTCTAAAAATTTCAACTCCTTCAGTAATGAATGAAATAACAGATATAGTCAATAATAATATTGTTTAAAGTTTAATAACTAGGAGGCTGGGGGTTAAGAAAACCGGGAGAGCCTAAAAGGGGTAATTCTCCAACGGAGAAAACTACCTTTTTGATGGGGTGAAGTTGTTCCTTTCTTACCTAATATAGTATTTAGTGCACTTACAATAACCGGATAGATTCAAGGTTATTATATTGTTAAAAGCAACCCTGTATCCTTTTGTGGTAACTTTGATTAGCTAATATAAGAAATAATAGAAAATCCCACGTTCCAAATTTAACAAAAATGCAGCCCAAAAAAAAATTCTCACAAGAATGGAGATTATACCAAATTTAACTCTATTGTTGGTTTTGATAGATGTATTCTTATACGTTACTTTTTCCGAGGCGTAACGATGTCAAGGGATTCCAGTATATTGTAATGAATTTATCCCGGACACCATATTGTTTCGGCTATTTTTTTGACCTAAAACAAAAGGGGACTATTGAAAATGCTTGCTCACAGGAAATCTTGTAATATACTCGTAATCGAAGTCAAACAATACATTGTAACGTGCGAATGAAAAATTCCATATTTAAAAATTTTGCATCAGGGCAAGAAGCGAAAAATTAGAGAAGTTTTTACCAAATTACTGCTTTTCTAATGAAATTAATTGAAGTTAAATCCGGTACCTTTGAACTTTTTTTGTGGCCAGACTTGTCTCAGAAAGTGAAAACACAATAAGCAGCATATCATATTCGAATAAAATTATAAGAATTCCGAAAACACTCGATTCAACAGCATTTACCTATTATTATTCCACCTAAGTGCATCCAAAACTATTGTTGGGCTATTGTTTCAGACTGTGTTCCCCATTAGACCTGGGGACGGTGGATTTTTTTGGCGCCGCCAGTCATTTTGAAATCCGCGGCCGGTCACCCTTCTGAAGATAAAAACTTTTAACCCATTTCCCCTCAAAACGTTTTGGCTGCCCTACTGGCGTAGAGCTGCTTTGTGCAATACTGTAATAAATATAAGAAATTCATCAATGAATATAAATGTATGTAAAAATTAATTTTTACGCATATTGAGATCAAGACCTCTTCATGTAACTTAAAATTTATTATACTACACTATTTAAATATGTAAAATGACATATCTGTTCTATTGATGATTGTGTGTATGTGGCACTTTTATTAGAGCAAATTTTTAAGAATACACAGTTTTCTTAGAACACCTAAACATTATTATACATTAATTTTTCTTCAAAATAAAAACCCTTCTAAAAATGCAAAAGTATTTTTCAAAAAAACGAAAAACCTAAAAAAATAATTGGTTAGAAAATTGGCGGCCGCCAAAAAAAATTTCACCGTTTTCAGGTCTAAATTTCAACAATCAAAACATTCCGACCATTTGATTTGTGTTTATATCTTTCCTTCTTTTTCCTCTTCTAAATACACTGTCTATTAGAAATAAAAATTAATAGAATTTTCAATCTGTGTTGCTGCCTTTTTCTTTCAATTTCTATTATAATTTGTGGAATCTCAAACTTCTGTTTATAAAAATAAAGTTTATTCCCGTCCATTTGATTCTTTTCTTGTTCAATTTTTTCTGCTACTTTTATTATATTAAATTTGTGTTTTTCGAATTGCAAGACTTCAATTGTTCTCTTTTGTTTGTTGTAAGTATTTCTTTAGTATAGAAATAAATTCTCATCTGAAAAAAAAAATAAATAAAAAACATAACCTAACAGTAAGTAAGATAAGGTGGAAAAACATAATAAAAGAAATGCTACATAAACCACAGATCGATCCAATTGTTTTATATTTCGGGTTTTGGCTTTGCATAAACTTTTATTCCATCCTGCAATATAATTATATTATTGTTCCATTGCATAAAAGAATACTTCGAGTACATTCTTAAGTAATTATTATTCAATCTTTCCAAATTATCGCTATTCGAACTATCTTTGTTTACTCAGTTTACATTTCTCAGTGGTAAATTATCACAGCCATTCTATTTCATAATTGTAATGGTTTTTATTCCGACTTCCATTTTTACATTTGATCCACAATCATAGAACAAAAAAAAGCACAAAACTCGACCGAAAAAAAAAGGTAAATAGTTCAAACACAATAATCGTAAATCAGTAATATCATACATTGAAAATCCATTTTCCTAATCCCAATTTGCCCAATTTAATATATAAAAGATATATATTTCCTTACCGAATTAAACTGAAAAAATTTTCTATCTGAGGTTGGGCTTTTAAAATTGTATGATTTAATATTCTTTCAATATTTTCAAAGAATTAAGGTTCCAAATAATGAAAAATAATCATATTCATAAGATTAACAATATTTTAAAAAGATTAATATAATGAATCAACGAGAGTTTGTTTCAAATTCTACTCGACCCTTGGATAATAATATTAATAATTCTGCTAATAATCATAATAATAATTCTAATACTGCTATTACAACTAATAATATTCAAACATTACCATCAATTGCAAACTTACTAACACAAAATACACCCATATCACCTACTGTCCTACCGCAAGGTACTAACCATTTAGAAATAGTACTACTTCCCACAAATAATTCACCAAATTCAGTGAATATTTCCACAAATCAAACTCATAACAATTATGTTAATATAAATACCACTATGCAACAGTCACCCCCAGGTACTGTTCCGACTAGAGTATATGCTATCAATTCACAACCACCTCCTCAATATATAGAAGCTTATTCTTCTGATATTAATTTACAACAATCACCATCAAATGCTAATGTAACATTACAACCACAATTAGTAACTTCAATAATAAGTAATAATAATCAAGTGTATCAACCACAAATACAACCTCAACAGCAACAAAATATAATTTTGACTCAACAAGTTGATTATAATGGTCCCACACCGCAACATATGACCACTTCAATGTCTCCTTCTATGCTACAACAACAATATCAACCAGGTCCACAACAATATCAGCCAGGTCAACAACAATATCAACCAAGTCAACCACAATATTATTTTTTGACCCCTTCAATGGTTCCATCTCAAAATATGGTTCAACAACCTATACAAATAAGTATACCAACACCATTAAGTCAACCACCACAATCTAAACCACAACAAGCCACTATCATGTCAATAGAACATCCACCACAACCACAACAACAACAAGGTTATTATGTGTCGCAAACTAATCCAAATATATTAGCATATCCAATAATTAAATTACCTTCAAATCCATTAATACCATCTACTACTACTACAGATGATAAGACCACACTTCAAAATCAAAACTCACCTCCAAGATTACAAAATATAGCATCAACAACACAAGATGCTTTCACTCATAACCAAATGTCAAATGAAAAAGGCTCACAAAGATATCCGTTATATCCCCAGATGAATATAAATGAAACAGATAATAAATTAAAATTATCTTTAGATGGGAAGACCTCACCATTTGATGATGCAAAAAGAACACAACGTAAAACTATTGTTAGTGGCGGTGGTAATGATTTACATTCGCAACTTCAAATGAATATATCAAGAACTAATAGTAATGATTCAATAACATGTAAAGGTGAAGAAAAGATTAAATTAGTTGATTCAAATGGTAAAGTTTTAATTAAACGGAAATTAGATGCTAAGACTTTGAAGGGTAAACAATGTCCGATATGTGGTAAGAAATGTTCAAGACCATCAATTTTAAAGACACATTATTTTATTCATACTGGTGAAGCACCATATAAATGTACATGGCCTACATGTGGTAAAACTTTTAATGTAAAGAGTAATATGGTTAGACATATGAAATCACATGGGAATGGAATCCCGCATTAGAGATACAAAATAAAGATTATTCCCATAATTACCTATTAAAGAAATTGCATATATATATATTAAGGTGAAATGAAAATGAAAAGAAAACAGAGAAGATTGAAATATATACTCATATAATGGTTAATTTCAATATGAAAATAACCTCATCATTTTGTGATACTCAGTTAAATATTGAAGTATTATTTGTAACATTGTGTAAAAGTAATAAATTAATTAATTAATTAAAAAACATTGAGAGTAGTAAGAAATCAATTCATATTGAAGTTAAAAATCTATATTTTATTTATTTATTATTTTTTGAGTAATTATATATAAGGACATATATATATTGTTAAGTTTTTTTTGTGTAAAGAAGAGAAAAAAAGATATTTTTACTTATTGATTATTTATAAGTGTAACCAATAATTGATTGAGTTGCTTTCAAAGCTTCAAATTTAATCCTTGAATCACTATGATTTAATAGTTCCATAATAACCACTTTCCCATTTAGTTTATTTAACATATGAACACTTTCATCAGGTAATAATTCGATAACATGAGTGATATCATTTAATAATACTTGAATGACAATTTTACCATTTGAATCATTAGAATCTTTAAATTCAATTAATAATTCAATTAATTTTTTAAATAATTTCCAATTATCTTTTTTAAATTGATCAATATTATCTGACCAAAATGAATTATCAATATGTGGTGGTGACCAACAAATTAATTTTGAATTCAATTCAGCTAAATATTCATCAAATGATGTTAATTCTTTATATTCATCTTCTAATAATGTTTTCAAAGTAATAATATCAGATCTTAACTCTTCATCAGAATATTTCCTTTCACTGAGGGAATTTAATGTTGGAATACCATTACCTAAAAGGATTAAATTTTTGATAAAGGTTTTATGACCTTTAATCTCCTTTGAACAACATTGTAAAATAATTGATATACATAATCTTGAAATTTTTTCCTTTATAGTAATTTTAATCAATTTAAATAAATTTAAAAAATCATTTAAATGTTGTCTTTCCATTTCTGATGCAATCTTATTATCAAAAGTTAATAACCAAATTAATAAAAGTGAATAATATTGTAATTGAATACCTAAATTATTTGTATTTGTATTAACAAAAGCAGGTTGTTCGGAATTAGATTTATTGTTATTGCTGCTATTATTGTTTAAAGTTCTAGAAATGACTTTAAATACAGTTGGAATGAACTTTTCATTATTATTCCATAAAGTGTTACGATATTCTTTCACGGTAGATAATTCTTGTAAAAGTCTAATACAAACATAACAAGCATCCATTTGACTTGTGTTTTGTAAGATTGAGATGAAACGATCATTATTAATAAATCTTGACACTAAATCAATATTAGTTAACCCATTTTGTCTTAATAATGAAACAATGTTGAATGATGAGATTAAAATAGTTTGTAAATCATCATCATCCCTAAATGAAACCTCATATAGTTTAATTAACTGACCTGGATTTGATTGGAAATAGGTGATTGTATCAATGGCTAATGTAAATTTATTTGATGATAATAATTCAGCAATTAAATTTTGCACGGATTTAATTGAATCCTTATTTTCTGATGTTGATAAAAGATGAATTAATGGTTCAATCCAAGTATGATCAATGGTTAAATTTGCCAATTCATTATTATCAGTATCTTTAATTAAAAGATTTTCTAATTTTTTAGCAATTGAAGCATCTAATTCACTTATTTCTGATGATCTTGTTAATGCATCCCATGCGACAGAACGTGAACGTAATGCATTACGAATTTCATTAAAATGTGTACTATCTAATAAGATTTGAACAGGTTCTGACATCTTACCTTGCTTATTTGATTGATCTTAAACTATAAATATGAATATATGTTATCAATATCTGTCAAAAGAGTCGTTGACAATAAAAAAATGAACTATGCCTGAATAGGGTGAAGCCAGAGGAAACTCTGGTGGAGGCTCGTAGC
>PPON03000067.1:0-60775 GCA_003708525.3 Monosporozyma unispora | reverse complement strand
CGGTCTGATTAAGAAATACTGGTCTGGTATTCTATAAGTTATAATTATTTGGTTCACATAATAAAGTTGTAATTGAAAGATTCTCAATCTACAACAAAATTAAAAATTAAATGGAGGGTTGGCCGAGTGGTCTAAGGCGGCAGACTTAAGATCTGTTGGACGGTGTCCGCGCGAGTTCGAACCTCGCATCCTTCATTATTTTTGACCTATATTTTTAAGATTTTGCCCTGGTCATCAAAGGACTTCGTAACCACGTCAAAGTTAATTTTTACAAGTCTGTCTGTACCATTAAACTGGTCTTAAGTTGATGTTGTTTCTTTCTTTTGAACAGAATCCCTCTCTCATTCCAGTAGATTAGCATCCCTCTTAAAAATCTCAAAACAACTTTTCGGCTATATCATGCAGTGATTGGTATTTTGTTTTGATATATGGATAAATATATATCGATTAAATAACAGTAAAGGTTACGACAGATGAATCAACTTGTAATACACTATTACGATCTTGCCCAGATGCAATGCAGACGGACAAACGATACTCCCCATGTTCTATAGGAATGATTTCAAATTTTGAAAGGGTTTCTTCACGACTTGATACTAGTTTCTTCAAGGCCCCATTATATAGGACACGTCTATTTGATTCTAATAACAGTTTTGAAGTCTTGTTATCAAAAACTAACAGATTAACAGCTACAACACCACCACTCTTATTTCTATTAATTGTAGATCCAGATGGACTTAGGAAAACACCGACATCCAGTATGGTACCCTTTTCCACAATTGTCTTCTTAATATTCAAATCAATTAAGAAAGGATCACTCCCCTTGTATATAATTGGGACTATATCACAACCTGACTTGGTGATATACCGTCTAAAGTCTAAACTTCCAACTATCGTTTTGTCGTGTGAGAAGTTCCAGTTACATTTCAGATTATCAAGTAGGTATTCATGACACCAAAACTTTTCTCTCATTTCATATTCTTCATTTTTGGACATACCGCTTTGAATAAACTGTCTCCCCTTGAATAAGGTTGGAATGGGCTTTTCTGAAAGCATTCCATCCTTCAACTCAATCTTTCTTATAGGAATAATAATCCTCAATGTATGCTGAGCTTCAACTAAATATTCTTTAGTACAAAATTTACCAAATGATGTTTGCAAGGAGATTCCATCAATCCAAGAATTACGAAAATCTACCAACAATAATGCAAAATCATTGATATTGAGCGTACTATCTTTTATAATTTGATGTTGAATAAATTTGATCCAATCAACATTTGTTTCATCACTATTGATACTTTCATTTAACGGAATTATATCTAAATTCGATATCTCTAAAGAGTTTCTAATGGTGATATCGTACTGTGTTTTTAGCTCCTTGACGTAAAGAAACGTACCATCATGAGATTGCATACCGTACTCTACAATAAGTTCAAACCCAGTGAAATCAGATGTAGCATTGGTTAAATCTACATCCAAGTCGAAGTCACATAATTCATTTGGCTTTAAAGTTGTAGGTGAATTATTGATAGTTATGCAATCGTTTTTTAAATTTTCCAGTTGCCTTTCAAAAGAGTATAGCTCATCTGGTTGCATTTTTTGCCAATAGTCTTGCTTTAAGTTTTTTTCAACATTAGTAACTGTAGTTAAATTTAGATAGCTAATATTACAACTTAACGATTTGTTGATAAGTTTTAGCGGAAACTTCATTTTAGTGCCATCTAACATCATTATACAGTTCCCAGTCATTTTTGAAGTATTAATAATTTCTAAATGAGGCTGTTCCGGTAAAATTTTAAAATTGAAACTGTTTGTTCCAATATTATTATCTTGCAAACCTGATCCGTTATTTATTTTAAACTCTTTTGTGGGAGTTCTAAAAATTGAAAGGAGAACGGAATCAACAGATTCGATCAACTCGTTTGTATCCTTCTTAAATACAACAGGAACGTTAATGCTAGCAATTGATTGAGGATTAACAATAAATGGACTATTGATGGAAATATTATTGTCTTTAAGTTCACAAAATTCCTTTATCTTGTCAACCAAATCTAATTCAGTCACTATTAAGGGAAATTTGTAAGGGTTTTGAAGGACACAACAAAGGTCAGCTTCATCATTCACTAAATATGTATCGAAGGAAGATGAATCATTATTTTGAGATGTACTTTTGACTTGTTTAAATGGATTAAAAACTTCGTCTGTTCTTAGCGTAGAATCACTACTTTTATTAGAGCAATCGCCAGTTTGTGTTTTAGTTATCAAAGGAAGTAATGCACCTTGATTATTATCCGTATTCTTTCTCTCAATCGTCACACTCTTTATAATGGTTTGGTCCCAGTAACCTGCCACAACTTTTTTCTCTATACCTGTTTTAATATTTTTTAACATTTTATTTTGTTCACCTACAGACAAGATATTTGTGTATTTGATTAGAAGGATTAAAGAATACTTGGTAACATATTTCAAATCATTTAACCTAGTGCTCACATCAAGAGCCAATTCTAGGATCTTTTTCTGTAGGCATAACCATTTATTGTCATGACTAGTCACTTCATTTGTTTTTTCATCCAAAGTGTAACAACGATAAGATTTGACAATCCTATCCAAAACAGTTTCATAATCTGTATGCCACATTATGTTTTGAGATGTCTTAATTAATGCATCAGCTAACAATCTTAATAAAAACGCTTCTTTTCTATCCAACCCTAATGTCCTATAAATACTGGCTGCAGTAGAGTAAACAATGCATTGCGATTCAATAGACATGGTTTGAATTTGTAATTCAAACAATCTATTGACATAGTAATAAACGTCACCAGCAGTAAATTGTACTGGATCCTGGTTTTCAAAATCGTAAACATTCTCTTTAAGTGTAACTGGATCAAAGGAATAGTTGATAATATCTTTAATCACTGCAGGTGTGAATTGATCTTCTGATCTTTGACATTTAACGATAAACATCAAAATCTTTAAAAGCGTATTGCAATAAACAATTTGAGGAACATATTCACTGTTATGTGTTAAGCTTAATTCATAATAATATAAAATCTTATCCCCAATCAATTTGATTAATTTTGGTAAATTTATATCTTCTATTGGAATATTACCCATTGTATTATTATTACTATTAAATGCCAATGAAGTTCGAGGTGATGGCGATTGTACTTGTAATGAAGTTATAGAAACGCTGTTTCTAGGTGTAGGAACTTTAGTCTCGTTTGTTTGCGTATCACTATTAACATTAGACGTAGAATTATTATTACTGTTGGTCCCACTATTATGACCACTAGTTTGAATGTTTAATGGGCATACAATATCTATTATTTCTGGAATAGTAAATGTAATATTAAGATATGATAAAAGAATGAAAGACATGGCAATCCCATCTAATGCAGAACCTAACCATAATAAATCTCTCACTTTATATAGTAATGCAATTGCTTCTGTGAAACTGTTTAAAGCGTCTAAATATCTCCCAGCTAATAATTGGAAATTACCTAGAATTTTCAATTGTCTACCTTTAGATCGTTGTTGTGCCTTGGATTCAGAAGATGTTAATGTTGTAGCAAATTTAATTGATGCAGAGCGTTTTAGATTATTTGTAGTGATTTCAAATGTGGATAATCTTTTAGACGAGGTAGATAAGACTGTAGTTGATCCTGAATTTGTTGAGGTGGATCCACTTTGCTTGGTTGGAGGGTTCATTAAAGTAGGCTTTTCTCCATATCTATTTATAACTGCCTTTGTAATTGCGTTACCACCAATAGTACCTGGTGATCTTAACGTGACATGCTTGTATGAGGAATAATAATGATTTAATGCAGATAAGAAATCCCTACCAATATCACATACAATAGTTTCTAAATTATCTGATTCCATAATATTAGTTAAAAAGATGTTATTATTATTATTATCATTGATTAAATTTGTGTCTAATTTTTCTTGACCATTACAATAAATTAAATTATGTGAAATGACTGTTGAATATTTATTTTTTAATACGCATAGATTCTCCTCTGGATCACTACTATCATTAACCAACCCAACCAATATAAATGTCTTTCTAAATGGTTCAAAATCGTAAAGAAATAAGTCTAATTCATCATTATGACCCAATGTACTAAAATTGAAAAATAAACGCCCATTGGGGAAACCTTGTGGGTTAAATAAACTAGAATCGATCGGAGTAATATCTAATAATCTAATCTCATTAAACTCTTTTAATTTGGCCACTGCATTTTTAAAGTCTTGTGGTTTCCATTTACCAATCGGTACCACCAAAGCCTTAATCTTACTTGGTCCCACAAAACATGGATACTGAATTAAGGAATCCATATTTCTGTATGAGAATAACTCAATTGTTGTATACTGGAGGGGAGAGTGATGTTGTCTTACTTAATATATTTTCTTTAAATGAGGTTTACCCACCAGATTATCCAAAACATGCTTGTAGAACCACTTTATTTTCATTTCCACGAAATTTAAAGATCTTTGTGAAATTTAAGTCTATACAGAAAAAACAAACCTAGTACATAGTGTAAATGCTATAATATATATGGAGAGGTAAATCACAGCGCTATTAAAGCTTTTACAGTGGCTTCGACAATAGCATTATGTTCTGTAGCATGAACACGAGCCTCATACTCGTCTAAAGATTCTTTCCCCGGGATGATTTCTAATTCTTTAATGACAATGGGTTCACCTTTATCCACAGCTTCAATGACATAGTGGACCATACAACCAGCAATTAATGGTTTATTATCATCTTGACATTTTTGCCATGCCATTTCTATAGCGTGTGTAGTACCATCGAATTGTCCTGGTAATGCAGGATGTAAATTTAAGATTGGAATATTATTTATTCTTTGTAAGAAATCTTTACCCAAGATTAACAGCCAACCGGCACAAACTATCAAATCTGGATTATCTTGTTTTACCACTTCAGCCAAGTCAATTTCATATTGTATTCTAGTTAAACGACGTTTTTCTTTATCTTCTTTGGGAATCCCCTTAGTGTATTTGTATAATGAATGTATCCTTGTTGGAATATTATGGTTAGTAGCTCTAGTTAGACCGTATGCATTTTTACTAGAAGAAACCACAGAACATATTTGACCATCGCCTAGTTGACCTTTCTCTTGGGCATCTATTAGAGCCTGTAAATTTGATCCTGACCCTGAAATTAATACAGTGATTCTTTTAGTCATGGTATTAGTATCTTTAATTCTTGGTATGTTGAATAAAAAGCAGTTATCACAATTAGAAATCAATGCATATATCCTTTACATCTAATAGGAAACCATCTAGCTGATCTGGGCAATGTATACTATCACTTTTATATATTCATCATAATTTATCAATCAGAGTCAACTTGCAATATTGGAAAAATTATTATAATTAAGAAATTGAAGTTTTACAATACAGACTTTTGAACACTTGGGCGGTTAAAACAACTTTCGAGGACAAGCGCTTGACGTCAAGTTGGAAGTATATTGTGAAAGGGAGGTTTCTTCAAAACCTACAATGTTTTATTAAGAGTAAGAAGAATAATAATATATATTTTTTTTGTTAAGCTTAGGAAAATGTGAATATTAGTTAATAATTCATAGTTAAGCACAGTCAACAGTGAACCCATTTTTGGGGCAAAGTATAGCAAATATTTGTTGCTAGATTTATTTATTCAAATATGGTAAATAGAATGGTGATTTAAATTTTTAAACACTATGTTCTGATCTCACACTCATTAACAATCATTTCACATCGTGAATATGCCATTTTCAAGAATTTAAGAATTTGATAAAACGCGAAAGGCAAATGCTTTGATTCGAATTTCAATATAAAACGTCATCTCTTCAACTTTTTCAGATAAAATCTTTAAGGTAGCAAGAGGACTCCCAAAGACTCCAATATCTCGTCATAATAAAACCAAGTAATGGCTGTTTTAATAAGGCCGAAAAAACGGTTTGTTATTTGGAAGAAGAAACTACTATTGTTTTGTTTACAATTACCTAAACTTGGAAAAGATGATTTAATTACAATAGCCAACAATCTTTTTTCTCTATCTACTGATGGAACAAGAGATGATTTGATCAATACCATTCAAAACCATATAAGATCAGAATTTGTATCCCTTAGCGGTGAAGAATATGCCATGGAGCATATGATTGGAATCATGGAACGTGAACTTCCGCAATCTGTTTTAAATACAATTTACACCTCGGCACAGTCTGATGAACCAGTAGTTTATGGATCTATAGTCTATCCTAAACCTGTCAAAGTTGGAGGGCTTTTATCTGATGCAATAAGGAATAAACACAAATCCAAAAACAACATGGTTTCAACAAACACAAATTCCATCGTTAAATCCACATCAACAAAGGATAAATGTGAAATAAATAAGAATCCTCGCCATATCAATATGTCATATAGTTTCTCAGAACTACCGTTTTATCCCAGAACTAAATTATTATCTGATCCATACATTTCTCCAATATCTAACCAAAAGTTAAAGAAAAGATTTTATTTAAAGTTAACAAAGGAACAATACAGGGGACTTCAGAATAAAGAATATAAAATATTTTTCTTTTGTGGTGCCATTCCAATAAGTATAGATCTTGATGATAGTGATAATGAAGATGAGAATAATGATTATAGTAGAGCAAAACATGAAGTGCTACCCATTAGTTTCCCACAAACCTACCAATTCATTAATATGTGGACAGGTGTGTCTTTAGAAAGATATAGTAGGTCAAGTAAGAAAAATCAAAGAGCTGATCCTATTGATATCACTGATTTGCTCTCGCCAGAGCAACTAAGTGGAACTGCCCCCTTACAATTTTCATTCCATTTTGTTCCTTCAGTGGAATATTATATGTCCATATATCTTGTTAATGCGGTCAAGACTGATGATATTGTTTCTAAAGTATGTCAACGTACAAAAATTTTACGTAATGCTACGTTATATTATTTGAATAAGTCTCAAGATCCTGAAAATGGTCTCTTAGCGACATCGATTACTATGTCGTTAGAATGTCCAATTTCAGGTTCAGTAATAAATGTTCCAATCAAATCTACTAAATGTCTTCATATTGAATGTTTTGATGCATTTTGGTATTTTGAGTCTCAAAGGCAATTGGAGAATGGTCGTTGTCCAATTTGTTCCAAATCTATCAAATCAGATGATCTTGCTGTATCAGAATTTATAGAAGATATATTAGTAAAGTGTCCCAAAAATTGTCGTAGAGTTCAACTGGCAACTGATGGTAACTGGGAGCCTATTATTGACTCTGGTGATGACGATTCAGATATGGATTCTGACGATGATGAAGGTTATGGCTACCCTCCAGCCAAGAAACAAAAACCTTCCCCACACAAAAGTAATTTAATTCCACCAGAACTAGAAAATTCAATACTTGCGAATGGAAATATTAATGAGATAACTAGTGAAAATATTATTGACACAACAACCGAAAATGTTATCTTACCTATAATTCAAAACTACTTCTCTTTCCCTACTTTAGATCCAGGCACAACCATTAAGATGACACCAACACATAATAATATAAAAGACAATCTCTCCTTCACATCCGAAGTTGAAAGTAATTTAGATTCCCCATTAACATCTCAAATAGTACCAAACATATTGGGCACTACACCATTAAACAAAAATAATTATAAGGGACTTCCTACTACAAAAACATTCCATAACTTAGCAGCTATTCACTCCACACTAGATGAAGATAATGGTACGTTAGAAGACCCTCTAACAATACCAGTAAATAATCCAACCATCTCACCTTCATACCCCCCAATCAATAACGATGTACCACTTGATATAGAATATAGCAATATGGAAATTGATAACAATGTTTCAATCATTTCTGCTTCCGACAGTGAAACAACAGTTTTACACAACAACTTAGAACGGTCAAACTTGAATTTATCAAATTCTCCTACTAGCAAAAAATCTCGTTTACCCTTGTTACCTAAACTTCCAGACTTACCTACTCTACCTTTCAAATTTATTGAGGAGAAACCCCAAAATTATAAAAAACCCCCTACTGCTGCAACCAAAAAACCAGTTGTGGTTCCTTTTAACTCCAAGTTCAATGGAACAAATAGTAATATTCTACCACAAAAGAGACAGCTTTCAAAAAATGTTGTAATAATAAAACAATCTATGAACCATAACTTACCCCGATAAAGAGATTTTAATAAACTTTTCTGAATATAATAACATTACTTATAAATATTTTTTATATAGATTATTTGTAATATCCATGCATTTTTAACTACTTCCCTGATCTTTGATAAAAGGTATCCATATTTTCACTGACTTTCTATATTGAATATACTCATCGCCAAAGAATTCAACTAGATGACGTTCTTCAAAAGCAATTCTTTTGCTGAAGAATCCATGCAATACAAATGCAAAGGCAACTAACGTAAGCGGATTCAACAGCACTAATTGAGTTCCAATAGCCCACCAAAAGAAGCCAAAATAACTTGGATGTCTAAATATTAAATAGACGCCATTAGTGACTAACTTGTGATCGTTTTCCTTTTCAACTTTAACAATATGTGAGAAAGATTTACCGGCTGTGTGCATAGCGAGTGACCTAACAAGCTGTCCCACAATTACCAAAATGATACCAGTTATAACTATTATTTTACGGAATGTAGAATTTTGATAAGTCTTCCACTTTGGACACAACCAACCCTCGATAAGACACTCTAAAATTGCAATAGTATGGGCAGCTGTATATTCAATCCCATTATTCAAAAGGAATGATTGACTATTAACCTTCTTGGGGTTATATTTAGCTGTAATATAATATTCTAAGAAATGAAATAATGCCAATGCAATAATATAGAGATTAAATGGTCTAAAATTAATAAATGGTAGAGAACCAACTGCAACCCCCAATAACATGCCCAACCCAAATGAGGTTTCTGTGATTTCATGAGGTAAATTGGTTTTGATATCAGGGTATATGACGACTGATGTTCTTTCATTATCTTCTTGCTTATTATCCCTCGGATTTTCTGCCATTGAGCTAGCTGATATTTATATTTCTTATGTCTTTATATTGCGGGAGTATGATTTAAATTGAAACTACACAAAACATTCAAATCTTCTTTCACTTCTTTTTAATAGTACAATGTCCATCTAAGTTGGGATTGAAATCACACAATAAAAGTTTCAAATTTCAACCATTAATTTTGTGAAACAATACCATTTCCTAAAATAGATATTTACACGTTTGAGATTGCAATACAAATTACAAACTGACACTTTGAAATAGTAACTTTAGTTATAGAGCTTATATATACATATATTTATATGTAAGATTAGTCTTGTTGTGGAGTAGATCTATTTCTAATACCCCTTAAATTACTTCTCGAACCAGTAGCGAGATAATCTCTTCTAGGGTTATTCTCTCCAGTTCCCAAAGTTTCATAGCCACCTAATCTCTGACCACCATTTGGAGAAGGTGATGATCCAAGTTTAGTTGGTCCGCTAGTTGGGGCACTACCCAATCTTTGTCCAGCAGCTTTAGTCTTCTTGATTCTGTCGTCCTTTGCCTTTTTCAAATAGTTACCGCCAAATAAGAATTCATAAACCCAGATAAAGCATCTTGGTGCATGAAACTTACCAGTTGGTACAATACCATACCACTTGTTCTTTCTTGCAAGCAAACCCCATACAGGACCTAAAGTTCTTGTGTCTAAACAATTAAATACATATGCAGCTGCGAAACCTAAGATAATTAAAATTAAATCACCACCAAATACAAAAGCCATTAAACCTTGTAAAAATGGATAAAACTTTCCTTGCACTGGAAGAACTCCGTAGAATCTAACAACTACATTTGCATTATCAATGGCCCAAGTCACAGTTAAAAAAGCATCAAAGGCAGAAGCTAACACCAATGGTTCGTATTTACCATAAATAGCAACACAGCCAGCAATAACAAACGAAAAACAGAATAGTAAGTAAAACGCAAAATCAATAGAAGAGCTGTAATGGCGGGATACTAGGAACCTTTCATTTTCTAAATTTATTGCTCTTGAACCCATGTTATATAATTCCATCACCGCTGACATTGCATTGGGAGGCAGTAAGAAAAAGGATGTGAATAGTCTCCACCACTGTCTATGTCTTACTACTTCATTGAATTGGAAAATAAAATAACCGCTGTTTACTATATTTAAGGCATATAAAAATGTTATACCTGACATTAATAAGATAATTGTTCTTGAAACTGGTGGTATACTTTTCCAAATACCTGTAAACGTGGCATCACTATCAGTGGCACTCCCCTGAGAGTTATTTCCGTTGCCAGTGCTTCCTCTCTTTCCAATGTTCTCTCCAATTGTATGAATATTTTTCATCTGGTTATATGTCAATTACCTTATACTGGTTTTATCTTTTATTATTTCAATTCAACAATTACTATTTTTTATGCTTAATCAGAACTGACTTCAAACCTTCTTTTATCTTTAATTAAGTTGGGAATTTCAAGTTTTTTAAAAAAAAAACGTAATCAAATTTTATATGAAGTTTGAAATATTTCATGAAGCTCATCTCATCTCATCTCGAAGTGATTGAAGAGGAATAAACTATTTAAACTCTCCCAATCATTACCGATAATACATTAGAGTATGTCTGGTAGGTCTAATAGACAAATCCTTACAAAAGGTAAGAGTTATGCCAACAAACAGGCTAGAAAGTTTGGTGCTGCTGAAGTTACTTTCGATAAAGACTCCAGATTAGATTATCTTACTGGTTTCCATAAACGTAAATTAGAAAGACAAAAGAAGGCTCGTGAATTTAACAAGGAACAAGATAGATTAGCCAAAATTGAAGAAAGAAAGAAAATTCGTGATGAAAGAAAGGAACAAATGGATGAACAAATGCGTAAGTTTAAAGAAGGGTTAGAAATTGAAGCAGATATTCAAGAAGAGATTGACAATGCCATAAATGGTAAAAAGGATGCAGAAAGTGACAACGAATCCTGGGATGGTTTTAGTGATGATGATAAAGAAGATACCGATAGTAGTAGCGGAGTCAAACCAATACTGAAACCAAACCAAGTTTCTGCAGCCGTCTACGAAGACGAAACTACCGTTGAAGTAGAAAGTTTGGAACCAAATGAAAACTTTGAGTACTTAGCCAAGATAAATAATGTCAAATTAGAAACCTCTGAAAAGGTCTTAGATCAAAGTATAACAAGAGCTAAGAAATATGCTAAATTCTTGGGGATGGGTGAAACTGAAGATGATGATGGTAAAAAGAAAAAGAAGAAGCAAAAGAAGTTCAGATACTTAACTAAGAATGAAAGAAAGGAAAACCAAAGAAAGGCTTATAGAAACAAACATAGATATTAGTTTTATACTTTATCAGCTTCATCAAAATTAAATTATTTTATATATTATATCAAACTTTAACTATTAATTATAAATGACTTCCGGGTGTGTGTCTATCAGTTTAAACTTTAGGAGAAGGTCTAGTTACATATTCTGATTCTAATTTGAATATTACCCATTGTGCTCTTCTAAGAATTTCTAAGTATTGTAGTTCTCCATCAAAGAAAACATATTTAGAGTAGTGTCCTAAGACAACCCATAACCACCAGAAACGAAGGATTAAATTTGTAACAATGGCAATATGATAAATATATTCTTTAAAGATCATCTTGTGTCTTCCATGTCTTAAAGTGATAAATTTAGGTAAAGTCCAATCCATTTTTACATCCCATAAATACGAGAAGGTAGAATTAATAAATAGACATGTTATTTGAATTTCTTTAAACTTTGATGATGAAAGAGATTCTGGATAAACTCTTGAATACCATGTACAGACCAAAATCGGCAAATTACAGGTATATTTTAAAGTGTTACCCAATAATGATTTATGGCCAACAAGCTTATACTCTCTAAGACATTGAAAGATTCTGATTAAAGATGGTAAAGAGGATAAGAACAAATCAATATTGGTATGTGGACCACTAAACAATAGTGATGTAAACAATAAGAAATCTATTAATGGTCTTGTGAAGGAAGTTAAAGAATCAGATAATAAAATGTACACGTTCCTTAATTGAGAAGGTTGAGGCTCAATTAAAGGTAACCTTTTCACCGCATATTTAACGATAACAGATTGACAAATAATAAACGCCAATAGTATTATCAATTGGCATAATGGGAACACATGCAATATGAAATGAGTGGTAGTGCTCCGTTCGTTGGCTGAATCATCTAGTTGATATTGGTGAAATAACATTAATGTAATTATATGCAATGGGACCGCGACCCTGGATACTTTTAAAGCAAACCAACGAACGTTTTGTATAATTTGTCTGGTTGTAGGTGGTTGATGCATGTCATGAGGTAATCTTATCTGTAAAACTGTTGGAATATCGATCTTATATGCGTTTAGGAATAGTAAGATTCCATACCACAACCAAATACCTCCTAATAACAGCAGATTTAGCCTTTGCGGTACAGGACAGTTAAAAAATTCAATTATTTCTATCATTGGCTTATGGGTTGGTTTGTTTCCACTAATATACAAATTTATATATTTGACTGATGTATTATTTATATATTTATTTATGTAAATATTTTGGTTTGTTTTGATATTTCACGAATTTAAAAGTCGAGTTAACGAGTCGCGTTGAGAAGGGCGGTTAAGCTCTCAAACCTATTTGAATGATTCCCAATCACCCAATTCAAAGACAGAACCTAACACTAACTTGACATGTTCAGCCATGTGTGGGATACTAAGTCTATCCAAAGTATCTAAAGTACTATGAATATACTTACTGGTCTTTTTAAATTCACTTTCAATGACAAAGGAAGCTGGGTACCCGTTTCTGGTAGCACTACCGTGATCACTACAGGCATACCCACAGGTGGTTTCTCTGTATGGAATATTTAAATAATAATCAACAACTCTCTCGACAAAGTCGTTTAATGGAGCAGTGGTGTAGTCAGTGACCACACCAATATGTTCATTCTTTGGGTCCATGACGTAACCAGTCATATCCTGTTGTAACATGGCTACCACTTGTTTCTTTTCTTCAGCATATTGAGTGAAAACATCTAATGAACCGAGTAAACCACCTTCTTCAGCAGAGTAAAAATGGAATTCCACTGTGTTCTTAAAAGATTTACCAGTATTTTCAATGTGTTCAGCAATTAATCTAAGAGCTTCTAAGTTGGTGGTAGTCCCAGAACCATTATCGTCAGCACCTGGAGCAGGCATTACCGATGGCATTAACAAGTTAATAGAATCTAAATGGCACCCAATGACAACTGTATTTTCAGGGTTTTCATAACCTCTGATTGAAAGAATAATAGAAAATTGGTCCCATAGTTTATGATCAACATGTTTGATAGAAACCATTTCCTTTGGTAACTTAGCCACAATATTGGAAATTCTTTCAGATAACCATTTAGCAGCATCGAACCCAGTTTGGGATTTATAATAACGGGTATAAAAACTTGTAAATTTGGCTAAAGTAGCATGCATAGAATCCATATCAATTTGTTCAATTAATGAATTAACTTCTTTTTCATGAGTCATGTTCACAGGGTATAAGTATTCAGGGACCACAATTTTCTCTTCATCTTTAGTATGGAATGGCCATTTCGATTTCACATGAGTGATATCCATAAAAGTAACACCCCTTCTAGTTAAATCTAGCTTTTCAGATTCTAAAACAGTAATAAATTCATTTTCACCGATTTGTAAAGTTCTTAATTCATCTATAGATTGCTTTAAATTCCCCAATTTCCAACCAAATGGGAATGCATTAATTTGTTGGGCTAATAAACCACCCAAAATAGTAGCACTAGTCGATAACTTCATTAGTATAAGGTTTATTAATTGTTATAATGAGGTTGCATAGATACCTTCAATACAAATGAATAACTGTAAGTATCTAAAGTAGCTTTATTATTCCCAATGTCTCCTTATCTTTTCTTTAATTTCAAATTTTAATAGCGGTTATTTCCAACTTTTCTTGAAATTTTAAAATCAAACAAAAGCTACTTGAGATTCAACTTTAAAGATGCGTGTTACACTTCTTGTAAAGAAATATAGTTGACGAAGGAGAGGGTCACCACTAGATCAAATTAATATATTGTGTAGTGTATTATCCAAGTTGTATTTTAATACTTCAAGTTAATTAAAAGTCTGAAATAAGAAAGGAATGGAGATGATAAATAACTATATTCTTGATGATGAGGATATAGCATTTGAATATGAGCTACAAAAGGATCCCACAAGCTCATTAAGTTGGAATAGATACATTGAAACATGGAAGGAGCAAAATTCAAAAGATTCAAAAAGAAGACCTATTACACATATAATATGGTTATATAATCGATTCTTGGAACAATTTAAGGATGATTTGAATTTTTGGAATGAATTTATTACATGGATGATCCAAATAAACACTGTGACCCAGGGGAAATATACTGAGTTTGTACTCCATTTACATGAAAAATGTCTCGAAAATATAAGAAATAGAGACAGCGAAAAGATCTGTATCCAATACTTGAAGATAGCAACTGAAGCATGCAATTTAGCACACATTAGAAAATCATTAGACGCTTCTCTGAAAAGAGTTAAAAATAAATCCAAGCACGCAGATATATGGGGTAATGTCTTAAATTTCTTGAAAGAGAAATTGATTCCTGTGTGTTCTGCATTAGGGGAAGATGAAGAAAGCATTAGTTTCAATCACCCTGAGGATAATGATGGAGATGAGAAGTCTGAATTAGAGAAACTAGAGATTTTGGTTTACAAATCATTATTCGGTTCTAAAAATGATCATGAGAATGATAATAATGATACAGATATGGTAAACATTTGGGCATCTCAGTTGTTAGAACGATATTTAATTATCTGTCCCCCTGATAAAATTAATGATATATTGTTGCTACTTTCTAAGACATACGATTATCCTCGAATTCAATCATGTTTCAAAAAGTTTTTATTTTCTGAAAGGAATTCTAATGATCATGGTATTACAATCTCTTTGTATTTAATTTATCTCAACTGTTTGGATAGATTATCATTATTTCATGAATATAAAGAATTAATGAAGGGAATAAAAGAGAAATATCCAAAGGAAGAGATAAACTTGTTCATATTCAATATAAATCGCTCCATCAAGAGATCAAATAATGCAGAATTGAGTGATAAGTTAGTGAAAGAGTTGGAAATTACCAAGACTTTAAAAGACTTTATGACTTTGTATAATTATTCCATTGATTTTGAACAAGCTTATATTAACATTATTCTACAAGAAAGTAAGATAATAGAAGTTTCACAGAATTTGAAGGAAGATTTGACATATCATATATCTCAGTTAGGTAGACTATTAGATTCTAAAGATATTATGATTAGTGATTTAAGACTAAGGCAAAATCCTAACAGTATTATATACTGGAGAGATAAAATCAAATTAAAGAACAACAAAAAGGAACGTGCAGAAGAATATGGTACTGCATTAGCGCAAATAAATTCTTTAAAAGTCAATCAACCTGGTGAATTAGGTAAGTTGTGGAGTGAATATGCACAATTATATTGGGACCAAAACTACTATTCTGCTGCAAGAAAATTATATGAAACAGCTACTAAAGTACCATATCCGTTTCTTGAAGATTTAGAAATGATTTATTTCCAATGGGCTGATAATGAATTGCATACTTTTGGTAAGGATAAAGCTTTGAATATGTTGGCTTTGTGTTTAAAAGTTCCTGAATCATTTGAAAGTGATATCACTAAATTTAAAACCAAGGTTAAGCCTACACCTTTAGCTCAAACAGTTTTATTTAATTCTTTAAAATTATGGAATCTTTACCTTGATTTATTAGAATCGAAACCATTAACTGAAACTAACATTAAGGAAACGATTAATGCATATGAAACAATCATCCGGTTGAAATTAGTCACTCCGTTAGTATTTGTCAATTATGCGGATTATTTCAGCACTAATCTTCATAAGCCAATGGAAAGTTATAAAATTTATGAAAGGATGCTAGATTCATTTAGTCAATCAGTTGAAATCAAATACGAAATATGGATGAACTATTTATCTGATGTAATTAGAGATAGAGCCACTTCAGGTATAGGGAAAGAATCAATAAGGGAATTGTTTGAAAACTGTATTTCTCAATTGAAAGTGCAAGATGAGATTGATATAATTCAAGTGTATTTACACTTCAATTCCTTTGAAGAAGCCGAAAATCAAGATAAACCAACAAGACAAAGTATCAATATTTTATTAGAAGGTGCTAGATTTTTAGCTGATAAATTCATGAATAGTAAAATTAAGTTATGGCAATTATCCTTGGATAAAACTATGAATTTATTAGGACCAGAAGCATGTAGACCCATATTTGAAGAATGTATTCAAAAGATCACACCAGATTCCAAATGTGTGGAATATGTTCTCAAATATGCATCATTGGAAAAGGATTTGAAAGAATGGAGACGTGTAAGAGGATTATTACAATATGGTGCCCGATTAATTGCTCCAATAAACAATGCAGCATTATGGACCTTCTGGGAAAACTTCGAAGTAGAAACTGGTGACGAGGTTGAGTACAAAAAGATGTTAATCTTAAAGAAACAGTTAGAAGACGAAATGATTGTCAATACCGAGGAGATTAGTCAACAAGATAGTCATATCCAGTTTGTATCATCTGCCAGCAATAATAATAAGAATGCTGCTGACATTGCCACAAATCCAAATGAAATTGACCTGGATATCTGAGGACTGTTTCATCTGTACATCTTCTAATTTTTATCTTTACGTTTTCTGTTTTGGGAAAACTTTGCTTTTTTTCAAAGAAAAGGCGACGCAAAATTAAATTTTGATGAGAAGGTTGAACTTTTGTAAGCGATGTGAGGTGATACCCTTGCTAGGCAGAGATGTTTCCCTTTGTAGACTGAGAGTTACTGGGGACTGTGATCTCTCCTTCGCCTGGCTGCACTAAGGCTAGGCTGACAGTTGTCTACAGCTCTTCCTGATGCCTCTGTCTATCCTGCAATTCTGCTTCCCCCAACGGCCGCTGTTCTCTGTCTAACTTTGATCTCTCATTCTGAAACAACAAACCCACAATGATGCTAAATCTCTATCTATCAGCAACGATTAAACCTATTAGCAAAGTCTCTGCATACCCATTATTATAATTTTGAGTTACTATATCTTCCTTAGTAATTATAATTTAATTTATTACAATCCTAATTGACCCAGAACAACGAATAATAAGATAAAATGCCTCCAAAATTCGATCCAACTGAAGTTAAATACTTATACTTAAGAGCTGTCGGTGGTGAAGTCGGTGCTTCCGCTGCTTTAGCTCCAAAGATTGGTCCATTAGGTTTATCTCCAAAGAAGGTTGGTGAAGATATTGCTAAGGCCACCAAGCAATTCAAGGGTATTAAGGTTACTGTCCAATTGAAAATTCAAAACAGACAAGCTACTGCTTCCGTTGTTCCATCTGCTTCCTCTTTAGTTATTACTGCCTTAAAGGAACCACCAAGAGACAGAAAGAAGGATAAGAATGTTAAGCACAGTGGTAACATCCCATTAGATGAAATCATTGAAATTGCTAAGCAAATGCAAGAAAAATCTTTCGGTAAGAACTTAGCTTCTGTTACCAAGGAAATTTTAGGTACTGCTCAATCTGTTGGTTGTCGTGTTGACTTCAAGAACCCACATGATATCATTGATGCTATCAACGCTGGTGAACTTGAAATTCCAGAAAACTAGATTAATATTATAAACTTATAATATTTTTATTCTTTTCATATCCTCAAAAACACAACAAATAAAAAATAATACACTATATTTTATTATTATCCAAACTTTTTGCAATATAAATATATTTTTACTAATATAAGGTTTTAATAAGATAAAACAATATTTCCACGTCATTAATTTTTTTTTTTCTTCAATATTTTTTTATTCTAACTAACACTTTATTAAGAAAATGGTTTTGAAAGGTACTTCATTATCTATGTTTGTTTTCCATTCCATGTATGGATTGATATATTTGATATTGAAACCTTCTTCACTTTTTTCGACTCTTGCTCTAATGTAGCTTTAATTTGAGAGTCATTCAATTCTTAATATTAATTTCCAGTTTGACATCACTCCGGTGCCTAATGTGTTTCTTTTAGCAATAAATTTAACTCTCCTTATTAGGTTCCTATTTAGGTTCAAACAAGATAAAACTCCTGACGATTACTCACCAGAATAGTCTTTTACTCCGTGATTATATTGGTCCATCTTTCACTTAGTCAGATATCTTTTCATCCTTATCTTATAATTTTTTTTTGTAACTTTTGTTTTATGTATCTTGAACAAGCAGCCTCATTTACAGTGCTCTACGGTGATGATACCGTCCTGATTATCATAAATGCTCTCCTAATTTCCTTGCAACTGAATATCTTTTCAGATTTATCTTAAGCGATGGAGCTATCATTTTTAATCGTCCAAAGTGAAAAATATTAAATGACTTAAGTTACAACCGTAGTTAAACCCGACGAGCTTACTAAGCTTAATAAGGTAAAGAGTTATTACTATAAAAGGTATAAGCCAGTTAAAGGGTAACTACAGTCAATATCTAACCGTAATACCGTATGTTAACCCAAAACGTAAAATAGTTATGTCTAATTTCAAATGGAAAGATTTATTAAAATTAAATTCACAAGCTGATGCATATCTTTCACCACTATCATGTATTTCTCATATTGATATGAATGCATTCTTTGCACAAGTAGAACAAGTTAGATGCGGTTATTCAAGGGATGACCCAGTTGTATGTGTACAATGGAATTCTATTATTGCTGTTTCATATGCAGCTAGAAAATATGGTATATCTAGAATGGATTCAGTGACTAGTGCCATGGAAAAATGTCCGAATTTAATTCCCATCCATCCAGCTGTGTTTAAGAGAGGTGAGGATTTCTGGCAATATCATGATGGCTATGGTTCATGGAATAAAGATAAGAATAAACAATTATCTGTAGAATTGTATAAGGTTTCATTAATCCCATATAGACGTGAGGGTAGAAAAATATTGAAAATATTCCAAGAATATTGTGATTTAGTAGAAAAGGCAAGTGTAGATGAAGTGTTTATGGATATGGGTAGATTAGTTTTCCAAAAATTGTTATTACAACAAAATTGTGACAATGGTGAAAGCAGTGATGATAAGGAGATTGACTATTCCATATTTCAAGATATCAGAGATATTTTTGTCACTGGTAGATATAACTTAGATTCAACATTACCAATGGTTCCAGATAAGATTAATGAAAAGATTAAATTTAAAGGTAATATCTTCACTTCATCTCAATCACAACAACCGGCCATTGAAGATTGGGACGATGTCATTTTTGCCCTTGCGTCACATATTACAGATCATATTAGAAGTCACACAGAAAAATATCTGGGGTATACAACATCATGTGGTATTGCCAGGACTAAAACAGTTGCTAAACTAGGTTCAAATTATAAGAAGCCTGATGCTCAGACAGTGATACTAAATAAATATATGAACGATTTTCTAGATTGTGGCAGTTTTGAAATTACCAGTTTTTGGACCATGGGTGGATTCTTAGGTCAATCTTTAGTGAGTTTATTAAGTCTTCCTACAAAAGGTAGTATAAAGTATATTAGAGAAAGTTGGATAACTGCTCAACAGTTAAAAGAACATTTCAACGCAGAAATGAGACAAACAAACTTCATACCTGAACGTAATAAATCAAATTTTGAAAACATCGACGTATTATCCAAAAAATTGTATGAATTAGTTAATGGGGAATTCCGTGAACCATTAAATCCAAAACCTGTTGTTAAATCGATGATGTCTAACAAGAATATGAGGGGTAAAGCATGTAACTCTTTAGTGGATATTATATCCTGGCTTGAAGTGTTTTGTAGTGAACTTACTTTTCGTGTTGAAGAGCTAGAGCAAGAGTATAAGAAGGTTATTAAACCTAATACAGTAACGATATACATGAAGACTGCTATTGGTGAAATGTATAGGAAATCTGGCCCAATCATCTATAGAAGTTCAACATTTAATGGTCAAGCAGTACTGAAAGCATCATCGACATTGGCCAAAGAGTTTGAATCATTTTATTCAAAAAAGAAAGGTGTTCAAGTTTATCCTTTAGTGAATTTAAATATCACTATATCTAATTTCGATATTCTTGACTATCAGAAGAATGTAATGGATATGTTTGGAAATCAAGCACAAGTACTTAAGGTAAGTGAGGAAGATAATAAGGGAAAGAGTACTTTGGGATTAGAAGATAAGTCAGTAGAGGAAACTGTCAACATTGAGTCCTTTTATTGTAAAAAATGTGATCTGAACTTTGATTCAAATAAAAATTTTCAAGAACATCTTGATTTTGATGTAGCAATGAAATTATCTGAAACGTTAAATGGTGTATCTGAAGATTCTTCTAATCTATCCATTGGTGAAAGAAGACTTCTCTTTAGAGACACTCCCAAACAACCAACTAGCTCACAATCAAACTCAAGAAGAATTGGGAAATCAAAGTCAAACAAGAGTAGTCATCCTAAGAGAAATATTCTTAACTTCTTCAAGAAATAAACTGAACAGTAGTTTATAGATAAATATATATTATAACGGTCCATAGCATCTATATATTTAGCATTAAAAAAACAGAATGATCTTTAATATTGATATTGATATAATACTGTATAGTTAAAATATATTAAGCCAACTTAAATATTTGAACCATTTAGGTTCCACCAAAATACATTTTGCAGAAACATATGTCTCCCCATGATTTGGTTCGATGCCGCATACATATTGGAAAATATTTTTCTTAGGGATAGCTTCCAAGGTACCTTTAATAACACATTTTCTTCCCTTCAATTCGCTAACTTTCGCTCTCAGTATAACAGTGGTATCAGATGGGATCTCCTTCTTAAAATCTACCATCAACTGTGCAGTTACACCTCTTTTACTTGGCAATGATGGGAATCCACAGTAGCATAACCCTTCATCTAATAATAATGATAATATACCTTTATGAATCTTTTTATTTTCGTTACTCAACCCAGATCCAAGATGGTAGAACACAACTAATGATTTTGTAACTTCATCTTTGAATATAAGTGGATCAATTTCAAGTTTTGTAGGACCGAATAATTGACCCTGTCCAACATGATATGGACGATGACCTGTAGGAATATTTTCACTTTGGACTGCATGTGTCACATTATTATTTTCCATCAATTCTTTGTAAATATGTAATTTAGAAATTTTCTCCAATATATCTTGTCTTTGGAATGTTAATGGTAAGGGCTCATATGCACCTTGACGTGTACAACTTTCTTGAGAAGAATCTTCTAAAGTAAGAGACTTTGATTCATCGGGCCAAGCTTTAACAAAAGAGACAAACCCAACAGTAATACCAGCAGTCGGTAAAAATACAAATCGGTTTAATGTTCTGAATACACTCATAGTTGTTGGTTTCCTTTATTACTCAATTATGCAGTGACTAAAGGAAATGGGTGTTCTGAATGTATAATTCTAAAAGTGAAATATTCGGTCTTTTTCAAATTTGGCTGAAATATTTGTAATTCCAATTTTAAAGAAATTTTAAAACGATTCATACTTAACAAGCTTTATTTTGAATCCGATTTGCTAAGGGCTGGGTATATTGATAACGATTATAGTATATATTTGATAGATAATGAAAAATATCTTGACTTGCAAAAACAGTAAATATTTGAACATGATTAGTGACCCAGGTTTTTATATGGAAAAGTATAATTATTTTATCAATATATGAAAGTATGTAAACTTTGGTCTGTTTGGAAAATCAAGGTTGAGTAATTCTCAATTTATCAATTTCAACATCAAGGTCATCATAGCCATCGACCTTACTGACATGGAACCCATATTCATTGGCTAAATGAAGTAGACAAATGAATTGGAAACTAGTGGAGATATCTTTAACAGTCTCTGTGGAATAACCCTTGGCAATTTCACTAGAAATATCACTAAATTTCAATGTCACTAGTTCAGAATTCTTTTCACCTTCTGGGATTGGGGGTGGGGATGGATCATCATCTGGAATTTCTATAAGGGTGTTTATTGATTTCCATACGTTATTCTTCAATTTCCTAACATCCACTTTTTTGGCTACACGAGCAAAATTAATCTTTTTTTCCGCAATGGTTGGTTTAGTCTCTTCATTGAACAGCCCAAGATCAGTCTTTCGATCACTAGTATCGTTATCTCCTAAATCGGCATCATCAAAGGCTTGATTGAAGTCAATACCATTATCATCATCACCGAAGGGGTTGTCAATTGCAGCACCTCTTATGTTTTCTTCATCATCATCTGGTTGTAATTCTTCTTGTTCCTTTCTTTGATAATTATCTGCCCAAAAGGTTTCATCTGCAATCTCAGGAGCATAACCGTTCTTAACAACAGATGAATCATGATTCATTGATTCATCGAAATTATTTACTCTTAAACCCTTTGATTTTCTTTTTCTTGGATTAAATAGACTCATCTTTTGTTGTGGTTTAATAAATAATTTGACAATCTTTTCACTTGTGAAATGATAATCATCAGGTAATAAATAATGAGACTCATCAGTTCTTAATCTTTGTGGTAATTCAATTTGAGATTGTTTTACTCTTGGTACAAACACTTTATCTTCTAAGTCATCTTCAAAATTAAAGAAATCTAATTCTAATTGTTTCTTCTTATTACTCTTTGATTTAGATTTATTTTCAATTGATCCATTTTCACTGGTTATTTCAGTTTCATTAGTTGTTTCAGATGTAACAGTGGTACTAGTGGTATCAGTTGGAGTATCATCTTGATTTAAAAGATTTTTCTTAATATTACGAACTTTCCAATGTTCTCTACCTCTCCAATTTTTCTTCATTGTTTCATCAAAATATGCCATTAAATCTTGTTCAATTAATCCATTTGACATTGTAGCATCAATATCATTCATTCCAGTTGTATCTTCTCCAATATTTGTTTGATTCATATGTGAATCATTCATATTAGTATCCATCATATTATTATTATTGTTATTATTAACCATTTCATTTGAATCATTTTCATCTTGGATCATGGAATATTCTAAATCTGGGATGGCATCATCTTCTAAATCTGGTATATCATTATTTGGTGTCACTTCAGCTAATTCTTGTTCAGTTAAGAAATTTTCTGATTTATTATTAATATTTTCAATAAAAGATTTTTCTTTATGAATATCATCTACTAATGATCTTAATTGATTCAATGATGGTGAAATTTCACAATCTGTAATCTTATTAAATTTCAAGAAATCCATACCTAAAGTTAATATTTCGTCTTCAAGTAATGATGGTGTATTAGCAGTTTGTGAATTTTGGAAATTACTATCCTTTGATATTACTGATGTATCATTTTCATTGTTCATATCAATATCATTTTCCATTTCCCCCAGATCTGAATCAATTGGTTTATCTTGGTCATATTGGTGATCTATTGGTGAATCATCCTCATCTTCATCTTCATTGTTGATTGTGGCATCGAATACAACTCTCCCCAAGGAATCAATATTTAAAGTATTTAAAAGAAGACTCTTAGCACCACCTTCATCAAAATCTACTAAAGCCTTTTTAAACAAGGGATCAATATTTAATTCTTGATCTAATTGTTTCATTTTAATAGTTTTAAAATCAACTAATGTAGTTTCTAGCATTTTAACATTTCTTTTAAATTTTCTCTTACTATTATCATTAATATCAGTATTAATATTTCTTGGTAATCCAGTTTCTGGATCAATTTCCACTTCATCATCATCATCTTCTTCTTCTTCTTCTTCTTCCTCGTCTTCATCCTCATCATCATCTCCATCCCCCTCATCAGCATCATCAGTTGTATTATTATTAGATTTCTTCTTTTGTTTTCTTTTCTTTTGTGCTAATCCACTCAATAATTTCCCAGTTTCATCACTTACCGAATCCACTCTCGAGGAATAAATCTTTACACACCCATCTAATGTTGCCGAGGCCTTTTGGAAATTAATTTTATTTTCAGAATCCATTAATACATTTAAATCATGGAAATAATCAATCAGGGCAAAATTCCAACTATTTCTTGAATTAATCTTATTATCTGTAGCCATCTTAATCCATTCTTCAAAATTTGCCATCATTGTGGTTCTATTTGAAAATATATCGTTGTCATTGTCCTCATATTGTGATAATTGTGCGGCCATCTTGCCTTGCTTCTATGAGTTTCTTATCGATCTGTATTTTAAAACTGTTTAGAGCTGTTTTATAAAGCGATGTTTACATCTTTTTTATGGTTTTTATTTTTTGGAAATATCATTACTGTATTAGGAAATTACGAAAGTATAGAAAGGTAGCTCAAAGAGTATAGCTTAAAAGAAATTTAAAAAGGGTGTTTTTGTTAGAATATAAAGAAGTTATTTACTTACAATAAAAAAAATACGTTATACAAAAGAGTATAAGTTAACATAAAGGGAAGGGACAGCAGGGGGGGGAAAAAAATGTTATAAACAGGGAAAGGGGAATGAAATCTAGAATGTAGCTACAAATGATTCAGTAGCAGATTTTAATTTATCCATTAATTCCTTTGTTAATTCACCTTTATCTCTAATTCCGGCTAAGATTTCATCATGATTAGATTTTAAATATGATAAGAAAGATGATTCAAATTCGGCAATTTTTGATAATTCCACATTATCTAAATAACCATTAACACCTGCGTAAATTAATGGAACTTGTTCCTCAGCAGATAATGGTTGATATTGATTTTGTTTCAACAATTGAGTTAATCTTTCACCTCTAGTTAAAGTTTGTTTTGTTGAAGCATCTAAATCAGAACCAAATTGAGCGAAGGCGGCGACTTCTCTATATTGAGCTAAGAAAAGTTTTAATGACCCAGCGACTTGTTTTAAAGCTTTAACTTGAGCAGCAGACCCAACACGAGACACTGATAACCCAACATTAATAGCAGGTCTAATACCTTTATAAAATAATTCAGTTTCCAAGAAGATTTGACCATCAGTGATTGAGATGACATTAGTTGGAATGTAAGCAGAGACATCACCACCTTGTGTTTCGATGACAGGTAAAGCTGTTAATGACCCACCACCATTCTTTTCAGACATCTTGGCGGCTCTTTCTAATAGTCTTGAATGTAAATAGAAAACATCCCCCGGATAGGCTTCACGACCAGGTGGACGTCTTAATAATAAAGATAATTGACGATATGCGACGGCTTGTTTTGATAAATCATCATAGACAATTAAAGCATGTTTACCATTATCTCTAAACCATTCCCCAATGGAAGCGGCGGTGAATGGAGCTAAATATTGTAAAGGAGCGGCTTCTGAGGCAGTAGCGGCGACAATGATAGAATATTTCAAAGCATCATGTTGTTCCAAAGTTTGAACCAATTGTGCGACAGTAGATCTCTTTTGACCAATGGCTACATAAACACAATATAATTTTTTGGATTCATCTGCACCATCATTCCATCTCTTTTGATTTAAGATTGTATCTAATGCCACGGCGGTCTTACCAGTTTGTCTATCACCAATGATTAATTCTCTTTGACCTCTACCGATAGGAACTAAGGCATCAACAGCTTTCAACCCAGTTTGCATTGGTTCGTGAACAGAACGTCTTGGTAAGATCCCAGGAGCTTTCACTTGAGCTCTTGAAGTCTCAGTGGTGTTAATAGGACCTTTCCCGTCAATTGGGTTCCCCAATGCATCAACAACACGACCTAACATTGCGGGTCCCACAGGGACATCTACAATTTTACCAGTTCTTTTAACAATTTCACCTTCTTTCACTAATCTATCCGAACCGAATAAGACGATACCAACTTGGCCAGGTTCTAAATTCAAAGCCATCCCCTTGACCCCTGAGGCAAATTCTACTAATTCTTCAGCTTGAATGTTATTTAACCCATAAACACGAGCAATACCATCCCCGACAGCCAGGACTTTACCAGTTTCATCTAATGAAGATTTATTATTTAAGCCTTTAATCTTTGATTCAAGGATTGATGATACTTCGGTGGGGCCTACTTTTGTGGTAGAGACATATCTCTTTGTCATTGAGATATATGATGGTTTGTTAATAACACATTTGATTGTATTTTTCAATGCATTTGATGCAATAATCTTATTAGATAACATTTTGATGTATTGGTGTTTGTGTATCTTACCTCAATAACGAGCAACTAATTGCCAATGCACTATAATATATTTGAGTGTATTTGAGTATATATATATATATATATATAAACGATATATAAATATAAATATAATTAAACCACCCTCAATTTTAATCAAAAGGTTATTTATTGGTTGTAATTCGAATAATTTACTGAGTGGTAGTAGTATTAATTTTCCATCGAAGAGAACTTGTGGGAATACAATAGTGGAAACCACTGTATGACGGAAATAATAATAATAATAATAATGTGCGATTTTATTGGCTGTTTGGATAACGTCCCGGGGCGGTCGTGCGCAGCGACGGCGCTCCGACCTTACACCACACGGTGCGCCCTCCAAATTTCCCGGTTCCGCGCGCAGTCGGCCACAACTCCGAGTGCTCCCTGGCCACCACGCCGGATCGCCACACCACTCTGTGCTGTGTGTGCTAGTCGGTGCGACAACGAGTTACACCCAACACTCTCCTGGTGGCTCTCAGACGCTCGATACCCATATCAGATTACTCACACTGTGAATTCGCAGTCACACTATTGTGTTGTGTTGTGTTGTTTATACTGTACTGTATTGTATTGTATTGTATTGTATTGTTATTGTTATTATCATCATACAGTGATTTCAAATTAACACTGCGGTATTTAATATTATATTACTGTATTATATATAGCATACTATACCATAGTATATAGTATAGCGTAGTACATAGTATAGCGTAGTATAGCATAGCATAGCATAGCATAGCATAGTATATTTGGCTATATCAACTACACAAGATCCCAATGAGCATAAATTAACATCACTATGACTCTCACAATATCTTCACCAACAAAGAGAAAATCACATAATACTTTCATACACAGGCTTAAATCACACTCTACTGATAATTTTCAAAATATTCAAAATATTCAAAATATTGAAATTACAAATAATAACATTTCACTATCCCCTAGTAATAGTGGTAAGAATACTACCAATCCTACAAACACAACAACACACCATAATAACACTACAATGTCAGGAAGAAGAAGTTCTTCAACGATTAAAAACGCTTTATCCTCCTTTTTAAGTCCAAATAATACTGATAATAATGATATCAATAATACTTCTACCCATACACATTCACATTCACACTCACACACTCACACTCACACGCCCATGCATAAGTCAAGAAGACATAGTACAACCTCGATGAATAATAACAGTAACACAACCACTCCAAGATCAAATATGACTCAAATCTCGCCATTTACATCCTCATCAATAATACATTCATCACAAAGAAATAGTATTGATAATATATCACCTGTACATTCTTCAAATAACAACACTAATATTAATAATACAAGCACAAATACTGTCAAACAATTCTTGTTAAGTCGTGGGTTCATTAATCCAAGAAAGATATTGGAAAATGATTCAAAAGATATTAAAATATCTGTCGCTACAACAGGGGAATATATCTTTTTACCTACTATTTCATCTAATGATGATGAATATCTTATGAGATTGAATGGGTTTAATGATGATGCGGTTAATGATTATGAAGCTGAATTCTTACTGGATTCAATGACTGAACCCACTATAACACCGCCAATCGAGGAAAATACTACTACTACTACTACTACTACTACTACTACTACCACCACCACTGAAAATAATGTTGAAAATGAAAATAATACATCAGATCAAGAAATTGATAATACAATGACTCCATATAATATTGCCATTATATTATCATTGAAAAAAAAAACAGATTTATCAATCTTACATATTGAATTATGTTCAAGATTGAAATTATTTTGGAATAATGGTGTCCCCCCATCAAAATCATTTGATGAAGAATTTTATAAATGTTCCTCCATTAAATGGAATTTAGATCCATTAAATTTTAATCTTTTCATACCTAAAAAGGTTGATCCAAATAATACTATTATGGAAAATCAATTTAATATTGATAAACAAAGAAAATTTATTAATATGTTACCATCAAATGAAAGATTTTATCTAGATAAAAAGGCAACAAAACCAATTTTTTTCAAAGAATTTGAAAATGAGTCGAAAAATTTAACTACTTTGAAACCAGGAGATTATATCTTCATTTTACCTTGTGTCTTTAATAATCATATCCCTGAATCATTATATTATCCTTCTGCAAAAGTTAGTTATTGTTTAAAAATTGGCACAATACAAAATTCCAAGAATAATAAGAATAACAATAATACTGAACCGGTAGAACATGGTAATAATACTGAAAAGGAAACATTAACTTCACCAATATCATCAATATCACTAAACAAAACTGAATTAGAAAAGTCACAACCTAAAAAATTAATCAAGAATTCAATCTTTAAAAAAGTTAAAAAGACAATACATAATATTTCACAATCACCAGAAAAGGATGATTCAAATTCATTTAAATCAATTGGTAACTATCAATTAACTTCAAATCATTTATTTGGTGAATACCCTATAAAAGTTATTAGAACACCACCACCAATATCTGTCTCCACAGCAAATAAACCAATTTATATTAATAGAATTTGGACAGATTCATTATCATATGAAATTTCATTTGCACAAAAATATGTTTCATTAAATAGTCAAGTACCAATTAAGATTAAATTAGCTCCCCTGGAGAAAAATATTTGTATCAAAAGAATTAGAGTCAGTATTAATGAAAAGATTACATTCGTTTCTAAAAATTTAGAATATGAATATGATCAAGTGGATCCAGTCGCTAAGGATCCATATAATCCATATTATTTAGATTTTCAAGCTAAGAGACGTAAAGAAAGAAATTTACCTTTATTAGAAATTAGAACTAGAGAAAAAGGTGCAAGAGCATTGCGTGAAGAAATTATTGAAAATTCATCTGGTGATAATCTTATATCTTATGCTACCATTCCAAATGACTCCAATATTAGCAAAAAATCAAAGGATAAAGAACCAATTGGTATTACTGAACCAATTACTATAGAAACTGTATTAAATTTCCCTAAATTTGAAGATTTAGATAAAAAACGTGCAAAAGTTATACCACCATATGGTATTGATTCATTTCAAGTGGTACCAAACTTAGAACATTATAATAATAATTCAAAAAATGAAAATTCACATAGACCAAGCGTTATTAATATCTTAACTGGTAATCATCATCATTCACAAAATTCACAATCTGATAATGAAGATAATGATAAAATTTATGATAAAAGATTTCATCAAACAAAATTTAAAACAAACTCGGGTATTGATGTTAAATATCATACAAAATTAAATGAAAGTAAAAGAGGCCTTTATTTGGATAGTATGCATTTTAGTAATATTCATGCAAGACATAAATTAGAAATTATGTTAAGAATAAGTAAACCTGATCCACAAGATTCAACAAGATTAAGACATTATGAAGTTTTAATTGATACACCAATTTTTCTCGTATCAGAAATTTGTAATAGTGGTAATATGGAATTACCAACTTATCATATGGCTACAACAGATACAGATTCAAATAATAGTATTGTTATACCTGCTACATTTAATGGTATTAATGATCCATTTAATCCAATTTTACCACCAACATTCGAAGAAGCCATATCTGTACCAAATTCGCCTTTAGTATCACCAATTGGTTCACCAAACATGAATGCATCATATGATCCAGATAATTTATATATTCAACAATTAAATTTATCAAGAGCTACATCAATTAGTGGACCTTCAGGAATTTCATCACCAATTATGACTAGTGTTAGTAATCCAATTAATATTGTTACTACAAATACAAATAATACTACCAATTCAACAACAACAACAACAACAACAACAAATCAACCCGATAATGATGCGATGTTTAATAATTTAGATAATTTATTATCCACTCCATCAATATTTAAAAAGGATTATAAATTGAATGATAATAACAATACTAATAGACCAACAACAGAAGGGACATTAACCACAAATACAAATACACATCATCGTACACCAAGTGATGCTGAAACAATATCAGATCCACCAAATTATGATGAAGCTGTTAATAATTAGTTAAATATCCTATTACATATATATTATGATGCTATGCTACGCACTCAATTTTTTTATATATACATATATAAATATTCCAATACTATTATTTATTTATTTATTATCTTTTAAATGTTCTTTTATATATTATATATATATATTAAATATGCAATGCACCTCTAGCAGTGTTTACACCAAATGAACTTAACATTCTTAACCCAGTAGACCCCATTGGGAAATATGAAATTGCATAATACAGGACAGCCACTAATTCAATAATTGCAAAGATTAATGTCATTATAGTAGATTTTGAAATAGCAGCAAAATAAACTGTAGCAAAACAACTAAAGAAGAAAAACAGGGTGAATGGTAATCTCTCCCTTGAAGAAATATGTTTAAAATATGCAACGGGACCCATCATTATACCAAATGCAAGAACAAATAATAAACTACCCATAGTCCATAATAAAGCAAATTTTCTTGGTTTTACTGCAAGAACAGGGAATAAAAAGATACAAATTGTGAAACATGCAGCAGAACCTAAAATAAAACAAACGAAAAGGGTTAATCTTTCCCAACGTGATAAAGTAAACCAAGATGGTTCTTCTGTGGTTAAATCTTGATTTGTTAATGGTAATCTTTGATATACATCATTTGCTCTTTCATTTAAAGTATCTGTCCATGATGAAAAAAATGATCTTGCACTTTCACCTGCACTTGTATTGTGTGTATTATTATTTTGATGTGATTGATTCCAACGACCTAATGATTCACGTAATTGATTAATTTGAGAATCTGCACTATTGGACATAACTAAATTGTTTAATATTTTATGTTAGTGAAAAGGGAAAAGAAAAAAACGGTAAAACAACTTTTGAAAATTATAATCTATAGATTGGGTCTACTATTTCAATCACTTTATTTCAATATTATACCCACTGTTGTTATTTCTTTAAATTTGATACATTTCATGATTTTTGATTTTTTTTTTAAATGCAGTTTTTCAAGGCTTAAGTTAAACCCTAGTGAGTGGGGAAAAGTAGGGTTATTCCCAATTGGGTGTACAGTGTAAATTGCATGGAATATGTACTACTAAATCTGGTTTAGGTTAAATATATTCTATAACAAAAGAGAAGCCTTTTAAAACTATTCTTTGGAAAGAATTAATTAATAGTTATGTTTCAATTTAAATATATCTGTTAATATCTTTAGGTTAAAGAGGCTAGGCAGCAAAAAAGGAAACAACCTGATTACATCCCTCTATCTCTCTACTCTATCTCCTCAGATCGACAATATATCTCATTTCTGATCTTCATTCACAGCAACCAATTCTCAGGCACTTCTTAGCCTTGCCAACTTTCCAAAAAAAATACAAGATATTGGATAATTAACAGAATAAAATACCTAAAAGGGAAAAACTATATAATGTTGCAAAGAAGTTGGGACATACCATTGTGGTTGAACGGTGGATAGCATTGTAATAGCAATATTTCAACAACGTCTAGTAAGGATGCCTAAGACAGATGCCAGTGCGTTTAAAGGCAATATTCACCCTCCTCCAGACCGGGTAATAAACACTCTCCAGAGAACCCATTTACCCGGGGAATCCAAATGGTACTTGTGACTCTTCTTGTCAAAGATGTGTGACACAGTGTTGGGAATTGGTTAAAAATAATAGTATTATAATAGTATATCTATATAACATATCTGTGTGTCACGTCCCGTTCCCGATCGGGAAAGTGGAGCAATTTGTACATACAGTGTCTCTAAATTCCAAGCAATAGTGGGTCCGTGAGTTGTATTGTTATATAGCATTTGTACATATCTATTACTGTTGCATCTATACATTCTTATCACTACTATCCATCGAATAATATTTGGCAGCACATATCTTGCTCAGCGGCTCCAATTGCTTTGAACGATGATCTGCCATCAAATCTTCTCAAACTATTTCATCTCAATTCAAGTTTCCTCGAGTTTCATCATCTCATCTTTAAATTTCAAATCTTACTCATTCTTCTTTATTCTGTCCTCTTTTATGTTTTTTTTTTTGTCTAAAGAAGGAAAAAATCGTAATTTGGTGAAAATAAAATAAAATAAAAAAAAAAAGATATAACGTACTGTAACTTCTCAAACACCGTGAAATATATATATTTTTAAAAGCGTATATAGAATCGAAAAAGCAGAGCCATATCATTTAGTTAGAAAGTTTTCATACCCTGCTAGACGTTTTATCTTTGACTTTTAATTATCATCTTCAAAAAAGGTTATTTACATTCCGTTTCACTTTTAAAGTTTTCAAAGTTAGATCCTTTTTCATTCAAAACTTTCTCTTCTTTTACTACATTTTAACATTCAATATCTGCTGGTTATAGCCATTGAATAATTTAAGTTTATATCATCTTCAGATTCCCTCCATTTTCAAATATAACATTCACACACACACACAAAGCTAAAATATGGATTTTTCAAATACAGATAATGACGAAAATCATCGTCTCCTGGAGGAAATAATGAATTCAAATCATCATAATAATAATGATCATAATATAAATAATATAAATAATGACAAAAGAAAAAATTTAGCATCATTTTTAACTGATCCTAGTTTCTTAAATATTTCATCATATCCTCAATTAAATTCAGAAAATAGTACAATAATTCATGGTCATACAAATGAACCAAATATAAATAGAGACGATGATGATGATACTCCAATGTCAAATAATATGGAAGATGCACATGAATTCTTAAAATTTGATATAAATACTTTACATCATACATTATCTAATGCAGATAATTTTAATTCACCAAATGATTTAATGGGGGGTCAAATATATCCAAATACACCTGCTGAACAACAGGAAAAATTATTATATAAAAGAACTAATTTAAATCAAAATCAATCTTCACAAGAAAGAAATAATAATACCACAAATGTAGAACAACAACAGGATCCTGAACATGTGGCTTCATTCTTAGATGATATGTTTACCACAAGTCATTTAAATGGTTCAAATACCACTAATACAAATTCAAATTTACATTCACTTAGACGTAATTCACAAGAACAGTCACATCATGGTAGTATTTCAAATATTGATACTTCTTTCTTACATGATACAACATCAAATGGTGGTGTGTTTCATTTCCATAAATCTTCATTTTCTACTTCTATTACCAAGGATTCAATGAATGGGAATATTCAAGCTGGTTCATATATTGAACCTGTTAATCCAGATTTCCTTTTCAATACAATAAATAATGGTGGTGTTGACGAATCGATATTAAATTATACAGATGATTTAAGTTCTTCTTTGAGTTCAAGTGTTACCTCAGATATAATGACTCCATCTTCATTTTCATTTAATCCACAACAATTTGAGACATTAACTAGATCAGATAGTAATTCAAACTTATTAAGCACCTCAGTGAGATCTCCATCTACTACATCGACATCATTAAGAAATGCAAATTATTTATCACAATCATTAAGACAACCAAATATGATGGGTACAACACCAAAATCTAGACATTCCTCTTTGGCTACAAATTTAAATAATTTAGATTCATTAAGTACAAGTGTACCAAAATCTTTATCACATCTTTCCACTGAAGAAAAATTAAGACGTAAAAGAGATTTTCATAATGCTGTAGAAAGAAGAAGAAGAGAATTAATTAAACAAAAGATTAAAGAATTAGGGAATTTAGTACCACCATCATTATTATGTTTTGATTCATCAGGGAAACAAGTTAAACCTAACAAGGGGATCATCTTGAATAAAACTGTGGATTATATTAGTTTCCTAATGAGAGTATTAGAAGCACAAGATAATAAGAAAGCGCATTTATTAACAAAGATAAATGAATTAGAAGCAAAAGTTGGGAAAATTGATATTAATGGCTCCAGAGAACCACAATCTAACGGATCTGGTGCTACCTTAATTAATAATTCTACTAATAATAATAATTTTGGCTTGAATTTGGAAAATGTGGCAGTGACAAAGACTGATATTAACAATATGGGTACTGCTGATTCTACAGTGAAATTAGAGACAAACACACATATAACAGATGATTTGAAACAATTTTTGTCTGGTGATCTTGCTGAAGCAGAAGATAATGCTAAATTAATGTTCAGTAATAATGAGAACAAGAATCCAGCAGATTATTTACTTGAGTTTGATTCTTAAACAGCTTGATATCATCAAAAGCATTTTTAAAAAGAAAAAAAAGAAGAAGCACTAATATTATTTGATACACTCAAGTTATACTAACTTGAAATAAAATAAATTATAATAAAATATTAAAAAAATATACATAATCGTCATATATTCACCCCATTTGTATGTAACACTTGTCATTTACTTATAATGAAATCATAAATTTATTCGTTATTTCAAATCGTCTTCTAATTCTTTAACAATTTATCTTTCAAAAAATCGATCTTCAAATTAAAATGAAAAGAAAGGTTAGATAAATAATTGATTTTATATAATATTAACTCTACAACTTCAAATAATCAGCAATGGGGTTAATTAAAAATGCCACCACATGGTCAACTGATAACCAGTTGGATTATCTTTCGGTAAACCCGACAAGAGATGAAGTTACACATTATAAAGTCGATTCATTAGTTGAATCCGACGATTCCATCACAAAATTAAATACGTTAAAGAATTTTACAAATATTACATGTTTGGATTATTCACACTCACAAGTGGGACAAGTTGGTGTTGGTGAAAAGGATGGGTATGTCAAGATTGTAGATGTCTTTGCCAATGAAACAAATTTGACAGTTAGACCTAAACAAAGAAGATGTATTAATACCATTGGGATAAATAACGTTGGTCTGGTAGCCATGGGGCTTGATAAACATAGACAAGATACCTCATTGCAAGTATGGGATATTAATTATCAAAAGCAAGGTGAAGATTTAGTTAATCTATCATTTGAATACTTCGTTAATGAATCTATTGTATCGCTACAATTTTTAAATGATATCAGTTTATTAGTAGCAAGTACTAAATTTTTGAAAGAAATTGATCTTAGAGTGAAAACACCCGTATACCAACACCCTTCTAGGCTTTCATATGATATCAAATTGAATCCATTTAATTCATGGCAATTTAGTACTTATGGTGATGATGGTACTTTAGCCATTTGGGATAGAAGAAAACTATCCGGAAGAATGGTTCCAGGCGATTTAAATTTAGCCACTCCATTATTGACATTTGATAAATTAGTCGGTGCAGGTGCTGCTTCCAAAAAATATATGAATTCCTGTTTTAGATGGTCTTCTACTCAAAACAGAGAATTTTCAACATTACATAGAGGTGATATTATTAAAAGATGGAGATTAGGGTCTACCTCAGAAGTGAATGAACAAGGTATGGCGATGGAAAGCTTATTTGTTTCCATTGTACATGATATTCCTACAATTTATGATAGAGTAGCAACATTCGATTATATTCCTAAAAATAACCATGGTGCCAGTTTGATCTGTATGAGACAATCTGGTACAGTGTATAGAATGCCTATTACACAATGTTATTCAAATACTACATTTAGTTTTAATAACTCACTACTGTTATCTAATTGTGAAACTCCAATAATTGATGAGTTAGTAGTCACTGAAGATATCCAAAAATCAGGAGCTTTACAAAATATAAGCACAGAGATGCGAGTGTTATCATTTGAAGATTTAGGTATTAATGATGATTATGCTCCAGATGAATACAATGGATTTTCAGAAGATGAAAAGTCAGAAGACGATGTTGATACAACTGATCGTGAAAGTAATGGATCCTTGGATCATTATAATCATGATAAGGAATCTCATAATTTGTTGGAAGATGAACATTTTAATTTATTTTGGAGACCAGAAAGACTTCTACAAAAAGATATTAGTGTCATTATGAAGATACGAGCCATGGCTGGATATGGTCTTGACCCTATGAAAACAGTAGATTTAATTGATCAATCTAAATCATTACAAAATAATGCATACATTAGAAATACATGGAGATGGTTAGCTATTGCTAAAGCCTCTGTTGATGATGGTACTATGGTTTCAGGTGATTTAGATCTTGGTTATGAAGGTATTATTGGTATATGGAGCGGTTTAAAGGGCCTTGTAAATCAAAATAGATATTTGAAAGATGGGAGTTTGACTGATGTTCAATTGAAGAAGGAGATGGAAAAGATTATTAGATTAAGAAAGAAAAACAAAGTTATCTTAAAAAATGTTGGTTCAATGCCAAATTTTCCTAATTCGCCAAAGCATATTCAAAGAAAACTTTGTATGATCATATCTGGTTGGGATTTATCACAGTCTGATTATGAAGAAAAATATAAAATCATTATGGATAATGGTCATTATCAGAAGGCTGCAGCTTGGGCTGTATTTTTCGGTGATATCCCTAAAGCTGTTGAAATTTTAGGATCATCTAAAAGTGAAAGATTAAGATTAATTGCTACAGCTATTGCTGGGTATATGGCTTATAAGGATCAACCAGGGAATAATTCATGGCGAGAACAATGTAGAAAAATGGCTTCTGAATTAGATGATCCTTACCTTCGTGTGATTTTTGCATTTATTGCCGACAATGATTGGTATGATGTCTTATATGAACAAGCTATTTCATTAAGGGAGAGGCTTGGTGTTGCACTTAGATTTTTAAATGATACAGATTTAACAACATTCTTACAAAAGACTTCTTCTTCAGTGATTGCTAATGGTGAATTAGAGGGTCTTATTTTGACTGGTATTACTCCTAACGGTATAGATTTGTTACAATCATATGTGAATAAGACTAGTGATGTCCAAACAGCTGCCTTAATATCCTTATTTGGTTCACCAAGATACTTTAAAGATGAAAGAGTTGATGAATGGATACAATCATATAGACAAATGTTAAACTCATGGGAATTATTTCCAATGCGTGCCAAATTCGATATTTTAAGAACAAAACTATCCACTACAAGTTCTGGTAAGATCAAGACAAAGGTGAAGGCCAGGCAACTTTACATTCAATGTATTAATTGTAAGAAAAACATTAATAATCCAATTAAGGAAAGAAATGGTTATACTTCTAAGAGTCTGATATCTGCTTCGAAGAGAAAAATTAATACTATCCAAGACCAAAATGGAAGACAAAAGGAGCAACATAGATACTCTTGTCCTCATTGCGGTACATTATTCCCTCGTTGTGCTATCTGTTTGATGCCATTAGGGACATCAAATTTGCCATTTATCATTAATGGTGTTGAGAAACAGAGGGATTTAGAATATGAAATAAAATCAGAAAAGAATGCTCATTTCGGTTCAGGTCAAAATAGTGTGCTGAATGATTCAATGGCTGCTGATTTGGAGTTGAGAAATAAGAAGAAAATGAGACTAAATGAATGGTTTAGTTTTTGTCTTACCTGTAATCACGGGATGCATGCCGGCCATGCCGAAGAATGGTTTGCCAGACATAATATTTGTCCGACTGCAGGATGTAACTGTCAATGTAATAAATATTGATACAATAACAGATAATGTAGTAGAAGTTTATAATAAGAAGTGATTTTAATTATGTAAAAAAATATGTATAAATATAATGACTAGGATATTTCAACAAGTTTAAGTACAATGATTTAACAAGATCATCAAGTTCGCTAAAAACCATTTTTGACTTTTTGTTTTACTTAGTAAATTTTTAACTTTCAATAACAAAACTAAATCCAATTTGATGGGTGGTAAAATAAACAATAATATAAAAATAGAAATATAACTTTACAAATGCGTTTAAGGTAGAATAACCCATTTGAAAGTACACCTTATAAATTAAAACAAAATATTTTCTTAGTTTTCTTTTGCTTTATTAAGTTTATAGCTAAAAAAGAGAATAAACCTTGCCAAAAAAGGACCGTTAAATTCTTTTATCCAAACTTATTTGAATTCTACTTAAAATTCTTTTTTAATTGATGCAGATAATAAGTGACTACTTCAAACTATAGTTTACTGATCTTCAGTTCTACTAATGGCTATTCGATGCAAGAAGGGTCATGTCGTCAATATATAAAGAAAAACATACAGTAAACTCTTTATTTTTAAAGCAATCATAACATTACTATTCAAATATAATTCTTCTATTCAATTGACTGTTATATAATTCATAACCCATAAGTCACTAATTCAAGCTGCATTATACTTTAAGTTATCGCTTATTATTTACTTAAATCGCTCCTCCTATATTGAAGAAGATTAACAACGATAATATTTATTTATTAAGCGAGAAAGTGAAACATGTTCAAATTTTGAAAAAAACACACTTTGAAAAGTTTCAAAAATATCTTGATTCGATAATCCAAAGCCAACTTTAAATAAAGAAGATACAGTAAGTTAAAGAACCATTCGAGAGGCACTCATTGCTAGTTTGGCTGATAATAATTTGTTTGATATTTAATTCCAAATAGATTAGTGAAACATCTTTTTAACTCTGCCGTGTTTTAAACAAGACTTTTTCTGAAGATCAAAAGAGGGAGAAATTATAAGCTTTAAAAGTTGATCACCTCTAAAGATCAATAGAACACATTTTTTAGAATAGAAAGATTCCAGAAGCATTAATAACCATAACAAATACGTTAAACACACGGTTACAATGTTGTTGCCTCAAGTTGAACAAGATATTCAAAGGAAGATTGCTGTTGAGCAAAATATCATTCAAGGTGCTACTAATATGAAGAAGAAGACCGACAACACAATGGTCATTCAGAGGTGTAATACTAACATTAGAGAAGCTCGTCAAAACATTGAATATTTACAAGAAACACTAAACAAGTTACGTTTAAACAGCAATTCCGATAAACCTGAAGAAGTTAAAGAGGATGAAGCCATTGATAATCAAAAGAGGGCCCAAAGTTATGGTTATTTATCTACGGTTTCACCAAATGAACATGTATTTTCACGTTTAGATTTAATTAAGTACGATTGTCCATCATTGGCCCAAAGAATCCAATTTATGTTGCAACAATTACAATTCAAACTACAAGTGGAAAGACAATATCAAGAAGCTAACACTAAATTAACTAAATTGTATCAAATTGATGGTGACCAACGTAGTAGCTCTGCTGCTGAGGGTGGTGCTTTTGAATCTAAACATAGAATTCTAATGTTAAAGAAGGCATTAAAGAAATATAGAGCCATTAATGTTGATTTGGATCAATATAAACACCATGACTCTGAAGATTTAAATATTTCTCAACCGAAGTTCAGAAGAAAACCATTGTCCGGGCTTTTAACCATTCGTGTTGCTGCTATCAGAGATGTTGACCATATTCAGTCTCCAATGTTTGCAAGATCTCCAGAAAGTTTTATTACAATTAAGATCGATGATGCAGTAAAGGCCAGGTCTAAGCCATCCAGAAATGATAGATGGCAAGAAGATTTTCAAATTGAAGTTAATAAAGGTAATGAAGCAGAAATCACTGTTTATGACAGAATTAATGATGTGACGACCCCAGTGGCCATTATTTGGTTACAGTTAGCTGATATTGCTGAAGAAATTCGTAAGAAGAAAGCAAATCAAACAAATGGTCAACAAGGTTGGGTGAAAGCAGCTAACATTACCCCTTCTAATATGATATCTCCATCCGAACATAAATCCAGTGATGATATGAGAATTGCATCTACTGCCACAACTGCTTCCACTACTACTACTTCAGGTGCTGTGACACCAGTTGGTCCAATCACGATTAACCAATGGTTTATCTTAGAACCTGCAGGTCAAATTAATTTAGCGTTAGGTTTCCATAAGACCACTTCCCAAACTAGAAAGAATGTTGCTGGTGGGTTACATCGTCATGGTGCCATTATCAATAGAAATGAAGAAATCTTTGAACAACATGGTCATCATTTTGTTCAAAAATCTTTTTACAACATTATGTGTTGTGCTTATTGTGGAGAATTCTTAAGATATACTGGGTTCCAATGTCAAGATTGTAAGTTTTTATGTCACAAGAAATGTTATACTAATGTTGTTACTAAATGTATTGCTAAAACATCTAATGATGACGATTCTGAAGACACAAAATTAAGTCACAATATTCCACATAGATTTGAACCTTCATCCAATCGTGGTACCAAGTGGTGTTGCCATTGTGGTTATATTTTACCATGGGGTAAGCAAAAGGTACGTAAATGTACTGAGTGTGGTATTATGTGTCATGCAGATTGTGCTCATTTAGTTCCAGATTTCTGTGGTATGTCAATGGAAATGGCAAATAAGATTTTGAGAACCATTCAAGATACCCAACGTGATCAAGAGAAGAGAAAAAGATTACCTCCCCCATCTCACACTCCAGTCTCTCGTGGTACATCTCAAGAAAGAGTTAGAAATAAGATGAGAATGTCTCAAGCTAATATTGAAAAATCAAGATCTGATGCATCATCATTGTCTCTTACAAATGATACTGATAATGATGTTCATACAATTGTAATGACAAGAAGTCCAAATAGATCACCAAATAAGAGAAGACCAGCTGAAGATAGGGTTCATGAATTCATTCAAAAAAATGAAACTTATCTAGATTTTACAAGTAATGCTGGTAAAGATGAATCACCATTAGAAACAACAATGAGAAGTTTGGACCCCTCTTTAACTCAACACGAGCCATCCATCACTGTACCATTCCATAATGACCATACCGATACTACTCAACACCAAAAAGCTGCTGATGAGGAAGAAGCTTATAGAGAAGAGAATGAAATATGGGAAGAAAAACGTCGTGAACTGGAGATAGAAATCGAAAGACAACGTCAAGAACAATATGAAGAACGGAAGAGAGACGAAGCTAAGTTAGAATTAGAAACTACATTGCATCACAATGATTACAACCCAGCTGTTGACACTTCCACAGCTACAATCAAATCAAATCCATTCCGTGAAATGAACAATGAAACTTTCAAACAACAACAAGCTGCAACACCAAGTGTGTCTCCAGAACTAAAGAAGGAGCCATCTACTATTGATATGGAAATTGATAGTGTTACACCACAAAGTGCTCATTCCATTACCAAACATAAGAAGAAAGCTAGTAAACGTCGTAAGGTGTCTTTGGACAATTTCATTTTACTTAAAGTGTTGGGTAAAGGTAATTTTGGTAAAGTTATCTTATCCAAGTCTAAAAACACTGGTAGACTATGTGCCATTAAGGTGTTAAAGAAGGATAATATTTTACAAAATCATGATATTGAAAGTGCTAGGGCTGAAAAAAAGGTTTTCTTATTAGCAACAAAGACCAAACATCCATTCTTAACCAATTTGTATTGTTCATTCCAAACTGAAAACAGAATTTATTTTGCCATGGAATTTATTGGTGGTGGTGATTTAATGTGGCATGTTCAAAATCAAAGACTTTCTGTGAGAAGAGCTAAATTTTATGCAGCAGAAGTATTATTAGCATTAAAATATTTTCATGATAATGGTGTTATTTATCGTGATTTGAAATTAGAAAATATCTTATTGACCCCTGAAGGTCATATTAAGATTGCAGATTATGGGTTATGTAAAGATGAAATGTGGTATGGTAATAAGACATCTACTTTCTGTGGTACTCCTGAATTTATGGCACCAGAAATCTTAAAGGATCAGGAATATACAAGAGCAGTGGATTGGTGGGCATTTGGTGTGTTATTATATCAAATGTTGTTATGCCAATCTCCATTTTCTGGTGATGATGAAGATGAAGTGTTTAACGCTATTTTAACAGATGAACCATTATATCCAATAGATATGGCAGGTGATATTGTTCAAATTTTCCAAGGGTTATTGGCCAAGGATCCAGAACATCGTCTGGGTGCTGGTACCCGTGATGCCTTGGAGGTTATGGAAGAACCATTTTTCCATAATATCAATTTTGATGATATCTTAAACTTAAGAGTGGAACCACCTTACATTCCCAAAATTAAATCAGAGGAAGATACATCTTATTTCGAACAAGAATTTACATCAGCCCCACCAACATTAACTCCAATACCGTCTGTATTGACGACATCTCAACAAGAAGAATTCCGTGGGTTCTCCTTTATGCCAGAAGATCTTGAATTATAACTATTCTAATTCAATAATTCTTTTGCATTCTTTTACTTTATTTATGTATAAATATTTTTTTTACGTACTGCATGTATTGTTCAATAGGTCGTTACTGACAATAGACTGTTTAAACTCCATGTTTCCAATACCCAACTATATTTCGTATCATTTGTGACACCTCTTATTGTCAGTTTCATAATGGTGAAAAGAAAGAAAGGTTGCAATTACCCTCTTGTTTATTTTTTTTTCTTCCAGGGCTTGAAAATTTTGCAGAAACTGAAAATTTTCACAGTAAAAAATTTTAAACTTAGAAACATATAAAAGGCCATCGCATTTTGAATATTTCATTTTACTTTTCTCTTTCTCACTTTATATTTTCCCTTTTGGTTCCCTTTTAAAAAGATTGTCGACGTACTTCAGTATGTTATATACCCCAAACTTTTGAATATTATAGAATTTTTATTATCATAATTATTAATTTCCAGTTTTTTTTTATTTTAGTCTATAATATTGCTACTTCCTGTCATTTCACCATGACAAATAAATAACAGAGATTTTTAACTAACACATTCTACAGTAGGATCATTTCTATAGGAATCGTCACTCTTTGACTCTTCAAAAAAGTCACTGAATCCAACTTGGTTGATGAGCAGTATAACCTTCTTACCCTAGAGTGAGACCCCAAATTTATTCAATTTAAATCTAACATTAGCTTGGTCCGCAATCCTTAGCGGTTCGGTCATCTAATTTTTAAATTACCTTCTAAATTTGATTTTGCCGGTTGCAAGTGGATTTGGATCTTCGGATACTTATCTATATAATTAATTGGCGCGATGATCTTTACCCTTTCTATGTACATCTCTTGTAGGTGGGATAGGATTATGGGTGGGTAGGAATGGCAGTCTGACAAGTTATCCATTATATTTTTATTTTTTTTTCTAATTTAGTCTGTATCAAAGGTTTGATCAGTAACTTAGAAATGATTAATTTAAATTGCTACTAAATAAATAACTTTATATATCGGTTTTATATAATTTAGTGACCACAGACTCTGTGTGTTGATTGTTATCTAGTTGATCTATTTGAAGCGCTTGCTGAGTCACCGATCTTAATATACGATACGTATGTTACCTGTAAATCCATTTGTAAATTTCTTAAAAGAGGGAAATTTTGTAATAAAGTCAAATCACTAAATTCTCAAAATAATTTTAACAAATACTGCAGTGAAATATTAACAGTAAACTATATTGACATTGGGGGCAACTTTAGTTTAAGTATTAAAACATCCTTACAAATAGACCAATACATAGATACACCAGCACACCCATACCACGCAATGTTTAAAGGAAAACCATTCAAAAAGGTTTCTAATGCCTTTAAATCACCCAAATTATCCGGTTCTGGAGATGAAACTGAGAATTTCAATAATACCCCAAATTCTCCTAACTTAGACGACGATGCGGATTTTAATCGTGCTTTACAAACCCCATCACCAAGACCAAGTAATGATAGATCTAAGTTTAGTGATAAATTTAAAGTTCATCATTCACCAAAGAAGTCATCAGATGGGGAAGGTTCTAAGCTTGCTAACAGATTCAAAGTTCGTTCACCTAAGTTAGAAGGGGAAGCGTCTAAGTTAAGTGATAAATTTAAAGTACACACACCTAAAATTGATAAGAGTTCATTCAAAAATGTCTCCGCTAATATTAAGGATCAAACGGCTAGTACGGAATCAAAAGTGTTTGATGCTACAGTAGTTAGTACTCAAGGTGTCAGAGGGAAAGTGATTAGTATTGCCTATGATTATACACAAAGTTTAATGGCTGTGGCCACAAGTACAGCCGAAGTTCATATCTTTGGTCAAAAACAAGTTGAAACAGTTATTAGATTAAATACAAAGACAGTGGTAAGAACTATGAAATTTATTAAAGGTATATATTTAGTAATCGTTGATGCTAGAGAAGCTGTAATGGTATTCTCCTTATATTCCAAAAGGATGTTAGCCACCGTTTACTGTCCAAGTAGGATCACATGTATTGAAAGTGATCCATCTTTAGATTGGATTTTATTAGGCCTACAAAGTGGGTCGATTGTGGTTTATGATGTTGATAGAAATCAATTTTCTGGTGTTAAGATTGAAAATTTACAAAAAAGTCAATTCTTTACAAAGATCCCTTTATCACCGGTGGTATCTATTTCCTGGAATCCAAGAGATCTTGGTTCAATTTTGATTTCATATGAGCTCGTTACAGTAACGTATTCTTTTGTGGAAGGGGTTGTCAAAAATAGTTTTATATATGAACTACCACCTTATGCTCCAGGTGGTGAATTTTCTACTGATGTCACTAGAGCCCGTAGGCCAAAAGTTATCCAATCTTTATACAACCCAAACTCACTTCATATTTTAACTGTCCATGAGGATAACTCCTTGGTATTTTGGGATGCAAATACTGGTAAATTAATTCAAGCAAGAACATTATATGAAACCGATGTTAACAAAGTTCAACAAAATACCGAAAATAAAATAACAAATCCAGGTTTTCCCAAGATTTTTAAAGTTAAATGGATTTGTCAAAATAATCCTGAGTACACCTCGATAGTTATTGCCACAAAAGCTTCTTCTCCACAAGATAAGTCTCAAGGTATAAGTATTCTTGATCTAGGTGGTACACCATTATATTCTGTGACATCTTATGATGGTATGAGTAAATTCTATGCGCATCCACATCAAGAAAAATTATGTCCAATTGTTGGTAAAGCTCCATTGGTTGATATAATACCAATAGCCACATCATCACCTTATTTTGATGGTGGTCATGCCGCCTCCTGTATATTGGTTCTTTTAGAAAATGGTGAAATGGAAACACTTCTAAGTGCAAATGGTTTATTCACTTCAAAAGCATCCTTATTCCCACAAAGTTTATCATTATCGCGTCCACATGCTACTGTCACATCTGCTGTTTCAGTTCCAAGTAAAATATGGTTAGGCATGATGTCATCGAATTCTAAATATGATGGATTGCTAAAAGGTGGTCGTGTTATGAAGAAATCTGGTAAAGTTTCAAATATGAGAAACGCTTTATTATCTGGCCATAGTAATGGTGCCGTAAGACTATGGGATGCATGTGCCAATGAATTAGACGAGAGTGCAGTTTTCGAAGTAAACATCGGAAGAGTTCTTAACAGAGCTGATAATGTTAGTATTGCCAATATGTCCTTCGCACCTGATACTTTAGAGTTAGCTGTTGCCGCCGAAAATGGTGACGTTGCATTATTTAAGTATGAAGTTAATCAGTTCTTTGATCCTCAAGGTAAAAATGCAGATAAAAGTTTAGATATTGATTTCAGCCGTTTTTCTATTGAAGATATCAATGAACCTTTAATTGATGTTAGAGATAGATCTCCTCCAAATGTTAGACAAGGGTTAATGCCAGAAACGGTAATTAAATTAAGAAGAGGCAATGTTACTGCTTTGAAGAACAGTAATATAGGGTTTGTCGGTATTGCATACAGTAATGGTGATATAACAGTCATAGATCGAAGAGGTCCAGCTATTATATATCTTGATAACATTGAAAATATGGTGAGAAAGAGAGGTTATATGGTAACCAGTATTGAATTTGTTGTGATGCAATACGGGGACGACTCTTACTCCAGTATTTTAATGCTATGTGGTACTGATTGTGGTGAATTAATCGTTAATAAGGTTTTACCTGCTTCCGGTGGTAGATTCTGTATTGAACATATTGAAGTTATGAAAACTGGTGATCATTCCCCAATTACAAACATATTATCAGTAGCCACTGAAACTGGTTATAGTTGTGAAGCTACTATTGTGAAGATGCAAGCTTTATCCAATGGCGGTTCAATTCCAGGTAAAGTTATAACTGTTAGCGATCATGAGGTCAGAACGATCAAGTTAGGGTTTTCAAAAGACAACTCTAAATCATATAGACACAATATTGCTGCAGCAGGATTATCATATGCGTCTTATGTAAACTCTAAAGGTGAACGAAAGATTAAATCATATGTTATTACATATTTGAATAACGGTAGTATTAAAGTACTTAACAGCAGTGATTTGAAAGAAGTGAAATCATTACATTCTCCGGTTCCAGTACACAGCAAATATGTTATGCAATCATCTGTCTTAAAAGATGGTAGTGTGTTCACCAGAAGCGATGCTTATAGAACTATCTTAATTGCCACTGTGAACAAATATGCTGTGCCAAAGGATGATTGTGTTCTTTATAATCCGAATTTGAAAATTCCATATAGACCACAAGTCAACTCCCTACAGTGGGCAAGAGGTACCGTTTATTGTACTGGTGATCAATTAGATGAAATTCTTGGTGGGACTAATAGACCAGTATCCAAATATCAAGAAAGTGAAATTGCTAAGGGCACTTTAGCATTGAAACCATCTGATGAAAAACAGGCAGAACAATCCGAACATCATTATGTTAAACCAGTGAGACACGGTGCCAAGAGTGGTGGATACGGTGTGCTAAGAGGTATGTCTCGTGCAATGGAAACCCAGTGGGATGCTGTAGAAACTCAGTTTAATGATTACGCTACCGCAGTTGGTGAAGGTATGAATGATGCTATGGAACAAACCGGTAAAGATATTGTTAAAGGTTCATTTGGTATTTAGATGCGTATCAAATTAAATTTCATTAGCTAACTCTATTTACTATTTTTTATGTATGCCTATATAAACTTTTCTATCGAATAATTTGGTCTTTTTAACTTTTAAAGTTTCCTTACTTCAAAGAATAAAAAATTAAAGGAAGGCTCTTTTCTATGATGGTAGAGACAAGAATCCTATTTTAAGACCAATATACCTTCTGACCAAGACCATCACATTTACTTAACGATGGAGGATTCAATTACTTTGATTGCTCCAACCATATCTGCAGAAAACATCAAGGAGTATAACTTAAATTTTGCCACAGGGGATAAGACGACATCACAGATAAGATTAACCAGACAACGATGCATTGACCCTACACTTATAGACTCATTTCTGAGGACTTTAAGACACCAGAGTGACGATATAATTAAATCCAAGATCAATAACTATACCAAGAGTGGATCTACTACCAAAGAAAAGTTGGATCTTTGTGATACATTTGTTAAGAAAGAACTTTATCCAAATTGGGAGGTTAGATATAAGGCGATGAATTTTTGTGAACAACAAGCAGAAAAGATGAAAGTAGAATTGGCAAATAAATACCCAACTGGTTTTCAATCCAAAGAATATAATCTACGAATTGATCCATATGCGGAAAGAGCCGCTAAAGAAGAATATGAATCTCATTTTAGGGATCTTGATACATTGACTCAATGGGTAGAGAATAACAATATGGTTGAATCTATTTTACAAAGTACAAGCGATTCAATTTTAAAACAACGCTGTAATGCTAATAATGAATATTTGAATACTTTTTGGGAAAATATGAGAAATTCAACCAACTAGGTTACGATTTCTTTGTTGGCCCTTCCTCTAAACTTGTATTTAGATGTCTCTCAATTTTTCAAAGTTAAGTCAAATAACTCCATCTCTGCATATAATCTGTATATAACTCAAGAAACAATCATAATATGAATAAAACCAAAACAAACGCGTAAATATTGAGAATATAGCGGGGCGTATACACTTTCATGCGTAAACAAATTCAAAATTATGAAACCTAACGTGTTTTTGTGAATGTTTCCAAAAGGAGCTAACATAACAGTGGTGCTTTAAGAATTTCACAACTGTTCAAGAGAAGTAATACGTATGTGTTTTCTAAGCCAGTAGCATAATTCCCAAATAAGTGAGTAATATACCCAATAAAAAGGAAAGAAAGTAACAAGATTTACCCAATTCTATTATAAGATATCTAAAAAGAAAAGAAAGCATCGTTAGCCAGCTATTTCAAAATATTTTTTCACCCTAGCAACCATTGTCATCAGAATTATCAGGTCATATTGAGTGGGTTGCTATGGGTTATTGAGGGAATTCAACCATGCCTTTTTCCATTTTAGGCAAAAGTTTAGATGCAAATTTTTAAAATTCATCTATTGTCTATGGTGGTCTCCATAGCAACGGACACCTAGTCACTATGGCAACGAGCAGTTGCCATGGCAATGGACGCGTGCGTGGGGTTGCTTCTACATCGGAAACCATGGCAACGCGTAAACGAACAATAGCAATGGAAATGTTTCACACCTTGTTTTAACGTGTTTTTGCCTCTTTGGGTTATATGCTCTCGATTTGAATAGGAATCAAACGCGTAAACACACAGATATGTTGGTTGCTAGGTGAAAAATAATAACCATGTGGTGATATAGTAATATTTTTTATGTCATAGATTTTGTGATTACTATTTGAAGAATATCCAAATGAAACATATATAAATGCATGATATTTCCAATGATTACTTCAAATATCCAAGACTATTTTCCACTTCCTCTTTCATTTTATAACTTACAGTATAAAATCAATACAACAAGACAAAACTCCATCTGGTTTATAACTCTATATTTATACTCACTACTACAATAAATTATTACAATGTTCGTTATTAAAAGAGATGGTCGCAAAGAACCTGTCCGTTTTGACAAAATTACATCAAGAATTACTCGTCTATGTTATGGGCTGGATCCAGAACGTATCGATGCTGTTAAAGTGACTCAAAGAATTATTTCCGGAATCTATGAAGGTGTCACTACTGCTGAATTAGATAACTTAGCTGCTGAAACTGCTGCTTATATGACCACTATCCATCCAGATTATGGTACTTTAGCTGCTAGATTAGCCATCTCTAACTTACACAAGCAAACAACTAAACAATTCTCTCAAGTTATCTCTGATTTATATCACTGGGTTAACCCATCTACAGGTAAACATGCTCCAATGATTTCCAAACGTGTTTATGATATCGTTATGGAACATAAAGATCTTTTAAATTCTACCATTGTCTACGATAGAGATTATGCTTATAACTATTTTGGTTTCAAAACTTTAGAACGTTCTTACTTGTTAAGAATTGATGGTAAGGTTGCCGAACGTCCGCAACATTTGGTTATGAGAGTAGCTTTAGGTATTCATTTAGATGATATTGATTCTGTTATCAAGACTTATAACTTGATGTCCTTAAGATATTTCACTCATGCTTCCCCAACTTTATTCAATGCTGGTACTCCAAAGCCTCAAATGTCTTCTTGTTTCTTAATTTCTATGAAGGAAGATTCTATTGAAGGTATTTTTGATACATTAAAGGAATGTGCTATGATTTCTAAAACTGCTGGTGGTGTTGGTTTACATATTCATAATGTTCGTTCTACTGGTTCTTATATTGCTGGTACTAATGGTACCTCCAATGGTATTATCCCAATGATCCGTGTCTTCAACAATACTTCTCGTTACGTGGATCAAGGTGGTAACAAAAGACCGGGTGCTTTTGCTATTTACTTAGAACCATGGCATGCGGATATCTTTGATTTCATTGAAATCAGAAAGAATCATGGTAAAGAAGAAATTAGAGCTAGAGATTTATTCCCTGCTTTATGGGTTCCCGACTTATTCATGCAACGTGTGGAAGCTAATGGTGACTGGACTTTATTCTCTCCAAGTGATGCTCCAGGTTTAGCTGATGTTTATGGTGAAGAATTCAAGGAATTATACGAACGTTATGAAAGAGAAGGTCGTGGTCAAACTATCAAAGCTCACAAGTTATGGTATGCTATCTTAGAAGCTCAAACTGAAACTGGTACTCCATTCGTTATATACAAGGATGCTTGTAATGAAAAGTCCAACCAAAAGAATTTAGGTACTATTAAATCTTCAAACTTATGTTGTGAGATCGTTGAATATTCTGCTCCTGATGAAACTGCTGTTTGTAATTTAGCTTCTGTTTGTCTTCCAGCCTTTATTGAAACTTCTGAAGATGGTAAGACCTCCACTTATAACTTCGACAAATTACATGAAATTGCCAAGGTTGTCACTGTTAACTTAAACAGAGTTATTGATAACAATTACTACCCAGTTCCAGAAGCCAAGAACTCCAATGTTAGACATAGACCAATTGCCTTAGGTGTCCAAGGTTTAGCTGATGTTTATATGTTATTACGTTTACCATTCGAATCTGAAGAAGCTCAAACTTTAAACAAGCAAATCTTTGAAACCATTTATCATGCTTCCTTAGAAGCCTCCTGTGAATTAGCTCAAAAGGAAGGTACTTACCAATCTTGGGAAGGTTGTCCAGCTTCCAAGGGTATCCTACAAATGGATATGTGGGATGCTAAACCATTTGGTTTATGGGACTGGGAAACTTTAAGAAGTGATGTTGTCAAACATGGTTTGAGAAACTCCTTAACTATGGCTCCAATGCCAACTGCTTCCACATCTCAAATTATGGGTTACAATGAATGTTTCGAACCTGTTACGTCCAATATGTACCAACGTCGTGTTCTTTCTGGTGAATTCCAAGTTGTTAATCCATACTTATTAAGAGATTTAGTTGACTTAGGTATCTGGGATGAATCTATGAAACAACATTTAATTACTGCTAATGGTTCTATCCAAGGTTTAAACGTTCCACAAGAATTGAAAGATTTATATAAGACTGTTTGGGAAATTTCTCAAAAGAAGATTATTGATATGGCCGCTGATCGTTCTATTTATATTGATCAATCTCATTCTTTGAATTTATTCTTACAAGCCCCAACAATGGGTAAGATCACCAGTATGCATTTCTACGGTTGGAAAAAGGGTTTAAAAACTGGTATGTATTACTTAAGAACTCAAGCTGCTTCTGCTGCTATTCAATTTACTATTGATTCCAAGGTTGCTGCTGAAGCCATGAACAAGATCGCTGATGTTGCTAATTTGAAACGTCCAGATTATGTTCCAACTGGTACCAAATACACTGAAAGTCTAAAGAACAATACTAATGCCTGTGAACCTGCAGTTACTAAAGAAATGTCTGATTTAACATTAGAAAACCGTCCTTTAGAAACTCCATCTGAATTAACCACTGAAAAGCCAATTTATCCAACTACCCCAATTGTTGTTGCTGAAACTGTTGAAGCCTAAACAAATTTTACTCAAGTCTTTTATAGAAAATAAAAAATTATGTATACTATATTTATTTACAAAAAAAAATAATAACGAATCTTTAAACTAAATTCCTTCACTAAATAAGTTAACTATAATTGTTTTATGTGTATGCCTTTTTCCTGACACTTTTTTTATTTTTAAATTTCAAAGCTTTTAAATTCTCAGAACCGCCCATAGAAACATCTAGGTTGAAATTGATTACAGTTTATACACATCAAGGTGTCAACATATTTTAAATATGGGTGTCGATGAAGATAATGGTTTAGATGAAGTACAAAATATGAACATGGATGAAGAATACGATATAAACGGTATGGAGTTGGATGATTTATCTTCTGAAGGTAGACCAACAACTGATACACCAGATCCACTTGGGTCTCATGAAAGAGATGAAGACTGGCTTCTATTAGAGGAGTCCAACATCTTTAAGAGACTTTTTTATAGATTGTGGTATGGTCCAAGAGAGCCTTGCGATGAACCACCCTCATTTTCATCTAAGTTCAACTTTCTAAAACAAATTGATGAATTCCCAGAGTTGGGATTTAGAAAGAGATTTCCAAGAAAGAGAATTAGAACATTGATCCTAGTCATTTACTGCTCCATTTGGTTTGGTATCCTGTATAGTATACTTTACTCATACCTTTTCCGTAAACCCTTTTTTGTTCCTAAAGATGGCAGTGCCAAAATTCCAATCTTAACATATGATTGTAATTCATACATCAATTGGCAAGGTAAAAATAATGCTTGTGGTTTGAATGCCGAAGGTTGTTTGCCATTCGACAATCAAGATTATTTTATTAGATGCCCTGCGTTATGTGATCGTGGTGGATGGACGTACTCTGCCATCAATGTTGGTGATCAAAGAGTAAAGTATAGAGGTTATGAAATTGGTGGCGGTGAATTACATGAAAAAGGTAACAACGATATATCCTACCCATACAGAGGTGACTCGTTTGTTTGCGGTTCTGCAGTACATGCTGACATCGTTTCACCTGTCTTTGGTGGCTGTACAAGGCTAAGTATGAGAGGTTCTCAAAACAAATTTCCATCTCAGGATAGTAAACACAGCACTAAATTTTCTGTGATGTTCAATTCTTTCTTCCCAAGTTCATATGTCTTCACAAATTATTTGGATGGTGTTGCATCTGGTTGCACTGATCCAAGAGCTATAGTGGTCACAATAAACATATTATTCGGATTGCCCGTGTTTTACCTCTACGAAAGTATTATTGGATATTGGATTGCTACAATTGTTGGCTACTGGACTTTAGTATTGGCTCTTGACCCCCCAGTCCTCGTTGATCCACATTTCCCAGAGACAGGGTCTCAACTGTTAAGTATCGGTTTCCAAAGGCTCCTACCTCTATGTTTTGTTCTGTATGTGGAATGGAAGGGTGCTGTTAAAAGAACTTTAGAAAGTGGTTCTTCGCTATGTAAGCTTTTATTATGGTACCCATTATTATGGTTAGGTGTTATGAATAATATTACATTTGATAGATTACCAGTTGATAGATTAACCCCCAAGGATTTGAAAGAACAACCAGGTGGAGCAGTTGCTGTGGGTTCCATTGCTGCCACTATATTGACCTGTGCAATTATTCAAGCATATTCTTTATGGAAGTCTGGTAGATTTAGAAAGTTTTTCAAGATTTATATATCTTTTATCTTTGGGTTAATTCTTCTAAGTTCTATTCCCGGTCTTAACTTAAGAATCCATCATTATATTCTTGGTGCTATTTTAGTTCCAGGTTGTGCTACAAGAGGTGCATCTGCTTACCTTTTCCAAGGTATTTTAATTGGATTGATTTTATCCGGTGTTTCTAAATGGGATTTTGCTAGTATTGTTGAAACTGATTATTCTTTATTGAGAGGAGAAGCCGGTTTGGCAGCTCCCCCGCCAGCATTTGTGTTTGACAAGTCAACACCACATTATCTTTCATGGCAAGTTAGTACTAGTACAACCGATGACAATGGTGTAGAATATTTAGTAGATGATTATGATGGTTACTCCTTGTTATTGAATGATTTCGAAGTTTATGTAGGGTCTAACACCACTATTGATGTTGATAAATTAATCGATGAGAATGAACCTTTAACCCAAATGGTTCAAGATGCTTTAAAGGATAGCACTAATGGAACCATCCCAATGTATTTCAGAGTCGCCAAAGCTTCCATCGATTCAGCTACTGATGACCATGGTGACTATACCAACGCAGGTGTCTTACAATGGCCTGAAGGTATTTGGTCAGCTCCAGAACCTGGTGTCTCTTAAGAATAGAATCATTATGATGAGGACTGTCTATACATCCGTGCCTCTATATAGTATTACCTTTTCCATTCTGTCAAAGTGTTTTTCGTTATTACCAAAAACGGTACAAAACCACACAAAATTTTGAAAAATTTCCAGGAATCTGTAAATTTTTGCAAACTGACAAAATCTGAGCGGGAAATGTTAGCCAGAGGAATTAGAGTGAGGATTGCCCATGAATGCAGCATGAGGGCGTCAAGGTAGGTGTGGGTGGATCTAAGGCTAGCTGATGGGTTAATTAACAAGATATATTAAAATAGAGATATTAAAGGTAAGGGTAATTGTTTTAAATGGCCTTTACCGAACATCAACCGAATATACAAAATGGTATGTACCTTATGAATAAAAATTGAAATTTGATATGAATTTGAAGCAATGATTATAATATAAACAAGTGGTCGAGAGTTTAATCACATATATCTGAAACCAGCATGAAATCGTTACCTAATCTTTAAAATCAGTAATGAAGGACATTTGTTATAAAATTAGATATTTATTGAATCAGATGTGTAACTATGCAGAAATAATTATTTAAAATCATTTCGAAACTTTTGAATATGATCATAAAACACATGGGCAAATTAATGAAAGTTTAAAGAAACAAACATCTTACCCAAATTATAACTTCACTCCAAATCAATTAATATGTCAAAATATACTTAAAGGAAAAAATTGTCCAGGTATACTAACAATATATCTTAATGAACCATCTCTTGATTGTTTTATTAAATTTAATATTTTTTATTTTAGTCTGACGCTGTCACTATCCGTACCAGAAAGGTCATCACCAACCCATTATTAGCCAGAAAGCAATTCGTCATTGACGTCTTACACCCAAACAGAGCTAATGTTTCTAAGGATGAATTACGTGAAAAATTAGCTGAAGTTTACAAAGCTGAAAAGGACGCCGTTTCCGTTTTCGGTTTCAGAACTCAATTCGGTGGTTCCAAATCTACCGGTTTCGGTTTAGTTTACAACTCTGCTGCTGATGCCAAGAAGTTCGAACCAACTTACAGATTAGTCAGATATGGTTTAGCTGAAAAGGTTGAAAAGGCTTCTAGACAACAAAGAAAACAAAAGAAGAACAGAGACAAGAAGGTCTTCGGTACCGGTAAGAGAAGAGCTAAGAAGGTTGCCCGTCGTAACGCTGATTAAAAACCTTTTTATTTCAAAATATTGATTTATTTGAATAGACTTTTTTTTTTATCTTCATTATTATTCTACACCCCGTCCTCCTTTGATATATTATATATTTCATATACTCCAATCGTAAGTATTAACTCCAAAAAATTATTAAAATTAACGTACAAACATCATCAATTAATCAATAATGATTACTATTGTGAGTGTGACACATTTTTTAAAGTTTATTCTTAAATCTTTCTTAAACCCATACATCACATGTTACAAAATGGTTGCAAAAAAATGGACGCAACCGGAATCGAACCGATGACCTCTTCCTTGCAAGGGAAGCGCGCTACCAACTGCGCCATGTGCCCAAATGTATTTAGATTTCTTAAAAATTGTCTGGTTATCAGAAAATAATAAAATAATCACCTTTAACTTATATAAACTCCTAGTTATAAGGTTTAGTGCTTTTGGAACATACAAAATATTTTTGTGTTTAACAAATGTACAGATGCAATTGGCTTTAAACAAACATTAAACCTTTAAATTGGAGTTTCGTATAATATAACATTAGATAAATAACAAAATTGCAAGTCATAGAGATCATAATTTTATAGTAGAACAGTTAAGATTTAAGGTGTCAACATAAAAAGTATTATATAGTAAAAAGAGTACCAAAATTTCTATGTAATCATTTCCTTTTATGAAGAAACAACATTATGAGAAAACTAAATAGGATAAGTTTTAATCTGTTTCCCTTTTTAAAGTCAGTTATTTCTAACCATAATAATTTATTCAAATGGGTTACGGGTGGCAACCCAGAAAGGTTGGGAAAAATTAGGAATCTGAGAGGCTTGAAGCATAATTAGCCGTTTAATTACCATTAGTGTATTGTTAATTCTTACTCAAAAATTTTTTCCATTTCATATTAACTATGTAATAAAAATCCATTTTAGTAGTTATTTAACTATATTAACTATTGCACGTTATATTACTCTTTCTTTTTGTGACGCTTTATCTCTTTGACCCAATTCGACCCAGTTTTAACTTCAAAAAAAAGTTATATTTTTTAAAGAAAGAATCGAAGCAAAGGATAAATACAACATATTAACAACAGCACATTACACTCATATAACAACCAAACTGCCACACTCTTCAATATTACCATGTTTTTGAGTACTTTTGGCCGTACATTATCTAGAACAACCTTTGCCAATGTTACCAGAACTGCAGCTTTTAAACAATCTGTCAATAGATTTGCCCTTGCAACAACATTTACCCCTCCAGCAAGAACATTCTTTGCTACCCAATTTAAAGCTAATCAACAAAGACAGTCTGTCAGTGAAATTTTAAGATCTGAATTAAAGATTGAATCTGATTTAACCACTGCCGATCAAACTGCTATCTTCAAACCATACTTAGACAAATATGGATTTGCTATTGTAGAAACCCCTGGTAAGAATGAAGCCCAAATTGTGAAACAAACAGAATCTGGCGAAACAGTCCGTGTCTACTTTGATGTTGCTCAAGTGGCTAACTTGCCATTTGACAATCCTGTCCCAGAGGAAAACATTCCAGAAGAGAGTAACCCAGAAGAATTTGACTCCTTAGATGACAACTTTGCCAATGTCAATGTTATAATCAGCAACAATTCTGACGGCTCTGCTGTCTCATTTGATTTATTAATGAATTTACAAGATCATTCGTTCTATGTGGACAGCGTTACTCCATTTAAATCCATCGATGAAGTCTTAAATGAATCAGCTGAAGCCCAATATAAAAATGATTTACAGTATCATGGCCCACCATTCTCTAATTTAGATGAGGGGTTACAAGAAAATTTAGAGCTTTATTTAGAAAGTAGAGGGATCAATGAAGAACTATCTGGTTTCATTAGTTCTTATTCTGAATTTAAGGAAAACAACGAATATATCTCTTGGTTAGACAATATGAAAGGTTTCTTTGAACCTAAATAAACAAAAAACGCGAAAATACATTCCAATACGTTCTTGTATATAAATAATGAATAACTGATAACCATATGTACTATTCCTATGTATGTCTTTTTCAATGTATAACTTCTTTCTTGTACTGTAAACTTTTTCCTAATTCTAAAAGATTTAAAGATAGATAAAATCGAACAATCTATAAAGCTAGTTCACTTAATAAATTCAAGATGAATCGAATGATCCGGTACATATTTATGCAATGATATCAGATATCAAGCAAATAGTCTACCTGAAGAAGGTTATATATTTATTAGATAATCAACTTGGAACAGTGGAGGAAAGGACACTCCTGCTTCAAGATCTACTCAAAGAGATTCCAGTCTCCATACTATCAGCAATACCAATAAAAGATAAGATAGAAAATTTTTGTTTGCATTATAACATATCATGTAATATATCTACTATAGACCCGTCAACGAATCAAAACAAGAAGGCTAAAAGTGACAGATCGATTGCAGAAAGACTTTTACAAAATGAATTCCCAGCAGTACTCTCGGAACTTAGTCCAATGCTACTTAACAAACAGAAGTATTACCAAACACTGGAAACAATGTGTACGGTAATGGTTTTAAGCAATGATTTCAGAAAAATACATGAAATAGAATATAAATTAGAAACTAACTTTGATGATCCAAAAACCTCACACAAGACTCATAACCACTCTTCATTGTCTAGGGAAGAAATCCACTCTTTAAGAAATACACAAGTATTGGTTTGTTTAAGTTACTTTCTACAAGGAAAATATTTAGACTGTGTTCAAAAGATGTTTCAATTCATTGATAAGGATAATAAACTCCTAAACATCTCACTACGAAATCCAAAATATGATGTAGTCCAACCTAATGATCTTTATTCCATGATCTCAATATCTGCACTATTGTCAATACCCTTAAACCAAATTAAACATTTCATGCAGTTGACTGACGTTGTATTATTTTTTCAATTATTCCCACCTGCAAAAGAGTTGTTCAATCTCTTAAAGAATACCAAATTTAGGGCCTTTTTTACTCAATGGATGGAAACTTTAAACATAACATGTAAAAGACATTATTTACTAGGCCCCAAATTGAATGAAGTTGAAAAGGTAATGAGAGTTAAAATATATGTTTTTTATTTAAGTATCTCAACCAGAATTCAAGTTAGTTATTTGTCAAGCACCTTAGATATCAAGTATGAAACTGTTTTGCATGATATAGAAGAGCTTTTAGGTAAAAGAAAAGCCAATTTTGTATTAGAAGGCGATATTATTTCTTATAGAAAGAGATCAATTATAAATGATATAGCTACTATCCTACAGTCTAACGAAATAGAAATCTCAAAGTTGTTAGATGTTCAGAGCAGAAAAAATACCGGACTCAAAGATTCCATTCAGAATTACATTATTGCAAATGATAAAAATAATGATATGACAATCACATATGAAGATGAATCTATGGAGTCGAGTAGATCCAATCATACGTTTTCCACAACAGAAAATAATTCTTCGAAACCATAACCAATACACTTATATTGATGAATGTAATAGTAAATTATACAAAAACATATTCTTGACTAGCAACTTATATAACATATTCAATTAAACCCATTTAACGAAAGCAAATTATTCAAAAACACCAACATAGCAAAATTTTCGATACTTTTTTACCATGCACTCTTAACCATTCCCTTGGATACACTGATTTTTCTTATCTTTCTCTTTTTCAACTGATTATGATTTTTGGTTTCAGAAAGTTCTGTCATGGCAAGCGTTTCAGGGATTATTGAGCTTTCTTTTGTGTTCAGATAATCTTCCAAATCTAGCCTCTTCCTTTTTTGACATATTTGGACTGGATCTTGTGTCTCTGTATCATTAATAGCTAGTGAACTTAGATTAATAATATTTCCTTCGCTGATGGGATTATTTTTGGTATTGTCTAAATCTAGAGGGTGCTTAGTCAATATCCTTTCTAGCTTTTCAAAATCCTCCACCCATAGTTCAATTTCCTCCTTACTCTTTGGTAAAACTTTTAAATAAGATAAATTTCCAGCTCTATTACCGATTTGAATAGTAATAGGATATTTGACTGCTAAATTTAAAGAAATTTGTTCTCTTGTCTTTACACCAGGAATATTTACAATCATTTCAGAAAATATGTTATATTTTGATGCCACTTCAGTACCTGTGGTTAAATGGAAAGTGTTATCATAAAATAAACAGTTTAGGGAAAAAACGAAGTCTTCAATATTTTTAGCAATTTTACATTCTTCTTTAGTGAATACTCTTGACATGTATTGTGAAAATGATTCTGGTGGATCACCAAGAAGCTTATTAATAGCACGATATGTCTTCCTTAAAACCATGAATTTATGGAATAGACTTGTATTTGTATTTAATTTTATTTTTGAATCTGCTTCGTAAACACATGTAAAACATTCAAATTTACCATTTTTAGTGTTACCGTAACACAATCCATGCAACATTCTATTACAAGTTATACAAAATCTTGTGACTCCCGCATTATCTTCAAAAGATGTATTACACTCACATTTCAATTGTTGTCCTGGAACAAAACTTTTCTTGGATACTTTATTTAAATTTGCTTCCAGCTGAGTTGGTAGAATACTTGGTTGAGAAGAGTTCAAGAATTCGCCCAAAATATTTGCAGTCTGACTTTGTGGTAACTTGACATTGTGTTTGTGAAGATTTGATTCATTTTGTGTTAATAATGAAATTGTTTCTATGGGATTGTTTTCTTTATCAGGTAATTCTAAATCAATGATTTGTTGCAATGGATCTACTTCTTGATAATCTTCCATTTCAAAATCTTCATCTTGATTTTTAGTCATATTTTGGCATGTAGATAAGACAGCCAATTGACATTGGTGATATCCAGTGTTCAACTTTCCAACATCAAATGAGTCACTCTCCACATCTCTTGGAATCTTAATTGTGGCTCTTGGTTCAAAGGTTGCATCTTTAAACAAAGGAGGTTGATATTTTGGGTCAACGTTATCATTGAAAAGTAATTTCATGCTTAAAAATTTCTCATCTGGCAATGGTTCTAGGGATTGAGTAATAATAATAAATCTTCTCATTAATTGTTGGACCATTTTACGTGAATCCTTAATAGTGATAACTTCATCATTTAAAGATTTATTTGCTTTCTTCGACAAATCTTGAGTTTCAATAGACATTGACACATTGTCCTTTTCATTATAATCAAAAGTAAATGTATAATTCTCACACAAATTTGTTGGATTGGATTCATCAGTGAAAATTCCTAGAGATAATGCTTTCAAATATTTTAATTTAATCGATTGGAAAACACCCTTCTCTAACCAATTTAATAACAAATCAATTTCTTTTGATTTACCTTTAATCAAAGTCTTAATTTTAATGGAGCTAGTTTGTTTATCAGAATTCTTATCATTCTTTTCTGGAACAAACCTTTGATCTAAGAAATATTCATCTGGAAACAACCCTCTTAAGAATGCTAAACATCCAAATGACATTGTTAACATTGTTTGAATCAGTTTTTGAGATTGTTCAGAAGAAATTGCCATTTTGGTTTGAGTGACTACTTTCTTGTTAGTTTGTTTTGTTAAAAATAACTGATTGGTAGACATATTATTTATTTTATTTCCTTATATTTGCTTTATACCTTGTTCTAAATGCTGGCTGTAATATAACTCTTTCGTGTTTTAATCTTTTATCCTGTTCTCAGTGAACTCCAACGCGTTAGAGAACTTAAGATTCTAGTCTCCAAATTTGATAAATTAGCCGCCCTTAAGTTTTTTTGCTATCCCGGACAACACAGGGTCCAGTCCGGGAAGCCATTTGCCAGCACA